>SNQJ01S0048741.1:68462-92330 GCA_010110895.2 Picea sitchensis
TTTCCCACGAGGTTTTTCCTCTTTCCTCTTTTCATGAGGATTTAATTTATGTAATGAGTACCTAAAATGGCCAAGTTGTCGGGACTCAAATTTTTTGTCATTACAGTTAGGCTTAAGGGGGGGTGTTGGAGCATATCCCTAACTTACATTAGTTTATACCTAGCATAGACTCCTAGATCTTGGTTAATACATTCATTTACACTTTATTTCACCTAATTTGGCCACATAGATAAGAAGGGCGCATCATCCCTAGATTTTAGGGAAAACTGTTAATTTTAGATCAAGACTCAACTCTCGGTTCTTGATTTTCTTGATTTTTCTTGATTTTTCTTGATTTATTCTTGATTTATCCTTGATTTATTCCAACTCCCCCATGCCAAACTCATCTATTATTGGGGAATGCACACCTCCTCTTTGAGTGAGATATTTATTCCTTAATTAATGATTTTTGTCGTTACTATTATTAGTAACTACTATTTTGTGTTAGTTAAGTGAGTTGGAACTGCTTCTCTTGTCAGTTAAGTGAGATTAAGTGAGTTAATGCACATCACTTAACTCTTGTGGAAATTAATGAGTGTGTGACATGTATCTTTAGTGGTCTAGGTCGAACTATGTGGTCTCCCTTCGCTTATAACACCTATTTTAGCTATTTCTAGCTTTTTTTTTACTAGAATTTCTATGTTGGAAATTCTATATATTCACCTCCTCTCTTCTTTTTTGAGGATGGTTGCTCATGTATATTCATTTTTTATTAATATAATTCTCTGATTTATGGAGCAAAAACTTTCTCTCATCTCTTGAATATCAACAAATTGTTTGTGTTCAATTTAACTAGAATTCTAGATCTATCGGGGTTTCTGCAGGAATTATACATGCCTCTCCACTCCCCTTCCCTCATTAATTCCTCTCCTCTCCCCCAAATGGTGCATCCTCCAAGGAGAGTTATGCCCCCCCTCTTGTGGATCTCCTAAGAAAATTCATTTTTTGATGGTTGGGCTCCTTTTTCTCCCTTGGCACACATCCCATAAGCCTCATACTACTCTTTTGTGTGATCCCAACATTTTCCACACCAATATACACCCTAGATCTATGATTTAAACCCTAGATGGTGTGCCCTAGCCTTGGGATCTCATCTCTTTCTTGGTGGTGGACACTTGGCATTGATCCAAGAGAGGTAGGTTTGCCTCTCCAAGTATAAATAAATCCATTTCCTCACTCCCAACTCACCATATCATGAGCTAATGTTATGCTACTTGATTTCTCACTCTCTCTCTCTCTCTCTCTCTCTCTCTCTCTTTCCACATTTTCCGCTCTCGGGGTTTTGGAGATAGTTTTCTCCAAGATCCATTTCTTGAGTAATAAAGAGAAACTTTGGAGGACAATTGGAAGAGTTATGCACATGCTTGTTCTTGCCACACATATGAGGTAAACTTTATTTGGATTTGGTTGGTGATTGCACACATTGGATCTTAGGTAAAATGTTACTTGGGTAGATCTATTAATGCACATGCTTGTAGATATATATATCTTGTTTTTCTAGATAGGATTGAAATGTCATCTTGTTAGTATATGCAACATATTATCTTTTGTATGCACATCACTTCTCAAGTTTTGCAGGTTTAGCTTCAATGGTTTCATTGGGAATGCACCAAGGAAGATTTTTTCCTTGAGACACTTACAAACTCCATGCTTTTCTCACCTTTTACTCTTCTTCTATTTGTTGTTCACATTCATATATATTTCAGCTAGTTTAACTTAGTAAGATTTGGTCATTTAAATCAATTTTATCAAATTTTTCTTAAGGAAAATTTTTGCCCCTAAAAGGAAAAAGTTTTTCTTCATTTTGCTTGTTGTGTGTAGCATTTCCATCAAGGATACCTTGCTGGTTTTTGCAGGTTCAGATTTGGTTGAGAGAGTTTTTGTTTACCCAAAGGCATCCACACAACACTCAAAGACCCCCCAAGGGATTGGTAGCTATTTCTCAACCTCCTTCTTCATTTTTAGATATTTCTTGAGCGTTTTTCTTCTTATTTTGATGATTTAGTGGCTCATAGTTGTGGGAGAAGGAAGTGGTATGGCCTCCTCCCACATGTGAGCCTTGGGGTAGCTAGGGCTTAGTTTAGATTTTGCAATTTTTGCATTTTTCTTGCCTCTTTGAGCTAGGACGTGGGGTTTGGTAGATTAAAGGCATCTCCCAAACCCTAAGACGCGGGGTAGGGTTTGCCTCTTTGTTTGCTTGTCTCTTTCCTTGCTTCATTCTTCTTGCTTGCTTGCCTTCTCTCTTTGCTATTTTTTTTTTCTAAGTTAAGTGAATCTAATAATTGCCTACCTATTGGGAGAGGAATACCCCAAGTGGTAAGGCTAGGGTTTAATATGTGATTGATGATCTAAGTGTTTGATGTCTAAAATATTCTAGATCTAGATCTCATACATAATCAATCTTTAGCTTAAGCCTATTGAGCATAATCAACTTGGTTAGGTCTATTTGCATACTCAAGCTCTTTAAAGTTTAATCTTCATTTTACATGCTTAGATCTATAACCCTAAATGTTTAAATGATTCCATAAGTAAATGGTGTTTTTCTCTCATGCTTTAATCTTTTAAGGCCATTTGCCATATATTGGAAGTAACTTCATGGTTAAGTTGATAGTGTAGGCTAACACTTAAATTTTCTTTATCACACTTGTGCTTGGATCTTAATGCTTTAAATCACAATAAGATAAGTGTGCTCATCTCTTTCATCTTGTTGGCAAGTTGTTCTTGCCCTTGTAATTGCTTCTTAACTTTGCAAGCTACATATTGGTGCATTAAATAATTTTCTCTCACATAGCTTATATGTGTTAATGCCTTTTCATTTCATAAGCTTAAGTAACACATTTAAGTTGAAGTAAGTTTCGGCCATAGCACTAAATCACATTTTAAAAGTGTCATAAAATCTTTAAAACACTCTAAAATACACCTAAAAGTATACTTAATTCATATATTAACTTAATAGACTTAATAGGGTACCTTAGACCACCATCTTCACCATCTAAAATGGGTATTAAGGAGGGAAACGAACAGTGATAGGCTGGGGACGGTCTCACAACACAAAGGAGTGTCATTTTCATAAAAGCTCAATGCTTTGGGCTGACTGTGACAGCTAGGGTTAGCCTCGTTGCTATACTATATTGAGCATCCAACAACCATTTGGCAATAGGAGGAGGAGGATTTGGTGAAAATCTTAATAAAGTTAATTAAAACTTGATAATCTTAAGAAACCTTTAATAATCCAACCATGGATTAAAAAATCTAAATACGTTGTGGGTTTAATAACTAAGAGTTGGTAATCTTCATCATCCTTATAACACTTGTGCTTAAAATCTCTAAATATTCTTTGTTGATGTGTTGATGATAATGATTTTTTAAAGATAATCTCATAAATGGAGTAGAGTATACAGGAATTCAAGGATATGTTTGAAGAGTTGTTCATCAAAGGCCTCCCACCATTTTGGGATGTCAAAGGAAATTTTTATGATCAATAGGAATACAACTCTCGCCTTGCCCAATGCAGAGTGGATCATTCCAAGTTTGAAATCCTAGAGAAAAACTTGAAAGGAGCCACCCTGGTAGAATGTTTGATCACATATTTTGAGATCTTGAATCAGTTCAAGATAGTGAATATCGGACTGCCAGTCATGACATATGCCTCTTGCATTGACCTAGATATCCTAATCAAGGAAATGATGGACTACGAGACCCCTTCTGACTTGCAGTGGAAAGAGATAGTGCGGCTAGGAAAAACAAATTGCAGTTTTCCAGGAACCAACAAATAATGCCCAGGTGCCACCAGAATGGAAGATCCGACAGAGGACCAAAAAAGGACAGATGGAAAAGACCGAAGTCGAAGATTCAGAGGAATCATTCGTTGGCTTATGAAGCATTTTGATTAATCATTGTAATCGATTCCCATACTGAGACTGTTAGTTGAAATTATTGTAATACATTTTAGAAGCTGAAACGTTTCAGTTCAGCTATTGCAATCGTTTTCTAATTGGAAGGAACTCTAATTTTATAAATATGAGAAGTTCTGAATGTATTAATGTTGGCAGAAGTGCAAGGGAGCCTCCTTAGTTGTTCTGAACTCTATTGTAATTTTCTGAAGCTGAATTGAATACATATGCAGAAGCTTTTGAAGTCTCTCTGAAAAGATTCTAATGGTGGTGATATGAGTTTTGTCTTCTCTCGTTGTATGTGTTTCTTGTGTTCTTTAATTCCATTTACATTGTCTTTTGTTTAAATTGGATAGTTCAAAAGCCAATAATTCATCTTGTGATGCTCTCAGCTTAAGAAATTTAAACTGTGTGAAATTCTTCATAACTAATTCAGAATTCATTTCATTAATGCTCTGATGCATTTACTTCTTTTCCTTTTCTTCTTACGCCCTACAAACTACAATTTATAACTCAGATTCATCGCCTCATTTATCCTTTATCCTCTGGAGAGTTCTAATGGCCAGTCAGTGTGTTCATTCATTTTCAGAATTTTGACTCCATATCCCTTAGTGTCCCTCCCCTTCCTCGCCAGCAATTTATAACCCCCCCCCAAAAAAAAACTAAACCTAGCCATTGATTTCCAAAGAAGCACCAAGTGACACGAGAGATCCCTCTCTGAGCTGAGCAGGATAGTACCCATCTCTAAAGTTGGTTGAAACAGTTACCTCTATTTTTTGTTTATCAACCGAACAAATTTACAGAGTGCTAACATTCTAGCATCGATGTCGGGGAACGAAACTGAAATCTTCCCTGGGAAAAGAACAACTTAAAGATTCAGATTTGATTCTTGAGGGTGACAGTGAATCAAACACCTTATTGGTTGAGACTATTTTTACCCTAGCGACTCCATTACCAAGAGACCAATAGAACAACATAGTTTTATCTAGAAATCCTGGCTCCCAAGAGAATTCACACCAGGAGAAACCCAGACCCATAAGTTGCAATTCATGTGTCTGATCCTGAGAAGATTGTACATAAAATAAAATAAATCCCATAAGCCCAGTCTTTTGTTTGGACAAGTATTTATCCTTTCCCAAAGATGGAGTAACAAGCATTGAAGATCTTGAGTTTGATGTTAAATTTGAGCAAACTCTTTTCAGAACCAAGTCAGAGTCTTGTTTGAGTGAAACTATCTTCGACGAGAAAAGGTTCAAAGATTTGATTTTAGCTACATCTGTGAAGCCTATAGTGATTCATACTAAGAACCAACAACCACTCCAACCCCTTACAGTATCCATGGAAGCTATATTTTCCCCTCTTGTACTTCCTGCTCAGTTACATGATTTGCCTTGGGAATATAATCTAAGGATCAAACTGTATGATGTTGAAGGCAGTGTGTCAGCCCAAAAACATATAGACTGGTTCAATGATTTTATATACTTGAAAGAAGTAGATTTTGAAGATGCAAAAATGAGGTTGTTTACACAAAGTCTTGCAGGAGAAGTGAGAAATTGGTTCAGAGCTCTTTCATCAGCTAATATCATAAATTTTGAGTCCTTTGAAAATAGTTTTCTTGCAAAATGGGGCAACAAGAAAAACCCCCTTTAGTTGTTAACTCAGTATAACAACATGAGGAGATCACCTAATGAAACAATGTAGGAGTTTTCAACCATATTTGTAAAGGTCTAAAATTTAATTCCTACTGAGGTAACCCCCCCCCCCTAAAGCTGCTTAACTCAAATATGTTGATTCCTTTGAAAGTGATTTTGCTTTGTTATTAATGGAATGAAGATATACTTCATTAGATGATATGATGACTAATGCAATAGAATTTGAGGTAAATCTAATGGATTCAGGAAAGATCAAATCTAACTCTGACATGGACATGAACAAGGTTCAAGATAAGGCACAACTTTCAACCTCACAAACATCAAAAGAAAGGTTTGAAATGATGATGAAAACCATGGAGAAAATGATAGAGAGAATGATCTTAGATAATAATCTTAACACTAGAGAACAAGTTGATGGTCCACCCAGAAATCAGAGAAGACCAGCAATCCCACAAATCAGACAAAACGATCAGAGAAATCAAGGAAATCAGGGCGACTAGCAAATAAGCCCTCCTTTTCAGAATAATTATGTGAATGAGAATTATGATGGAAATTTTGAAGACAACATGAATTTTTGTGATGTTAATGAAACGAAAGTGTTTTTGACTAAAGAAGAACATGACCAATTCATGGATGCATATGAAATATGCATGCAATATGAGGAGGAAAGGTTGTCACTAGAAAAGGAAGATTACCAAGAAGGGTTGTAGAATGCCATCATGCAATTCCAGAGACAATATAATCTTTGAAACTAGAAAGTGCTTGCAAACCCTCCAAAGGGGAATCCTCCAAAGGGAAATACTACCAACGAATCCCAGAACAACATACCTTCTTCAAGTCATACCAAAAGGGAATCTTCTGCAAAATATGTTGTGGAGAAAGGAAAGCAGACAGAAGAGCCCCAGAAGAAAGTGCCTGAAACAAGAAAGGAGATATTCATCAAAGAGGTAGAAAAACCCTCATCCTCCTTTAATTTTGAAAGTGAGATGGCCATGATTAAAATCTTTGTACCATTCAACGAGTTGATAAAGAACACTGAATATAGAAATCAGATAATCAAGATGCTCAATATGGAACAAACTTCTGACACTTTGAACATACAAGATGATCATCCCGCCATCTTGTTTGGCCCGCGTGATGAGGAAAGTAGTGATGCTGATGAAGTCCCTCCTTTTTATGTCAGTTTGAATATCCATGATATGAATCTACACAATGCTATGTTTGATTCAGGTGCATCCCATAACCTGGTGCCCAAGGTGGTCATGGACCAATTGGGCCTGGACATCACAAGGCCTTACAAAGATCTTTTCTCCTTTGATTCAAGGAAGGTGAAGTGCCTAGGCCTAATCAAAGATATAGTGGTGTCTTTGTCTCAAATTCCAGCAAAGAATATGGTCATGGATGTAGTGGTTGTTGATATCCCTCCCAAGTTTGGCATGTTGTTATCGAGATCATGGGCTGCAAAGTTGAAAGGAACCCTGCAAATGGATATGGCATACGCCACTATCCCTGTGTTTGGTCAATATAGGAGATTGTACATAGAGGTTTTTCTCAAATACATGGTTAGAAACAAGTCACAGCCAAATAACCATCCCATCTACTCTTTGGAGATTGAGTTGGGGTCTTCCATCTTCTTCAATGATCTGTGTTTTGAAGAGAAAGGGACAGAGATTGATATGGTTGCCAAAGACCAAATTGATCAGCAAAGTTTGAGGCACCTAAATGATGCAAAAAATTAGATGTGGAATATGATCTTTGATGGGGTTGTCAGCAGAGAAGTAGCAGGGGATGGTGTGTGGATAAACTTCCCCAAAGGAAATACAAAATTGTGTTCTTATAAACTTGCTTTTGATTGCACCAACAACATGGTTGAATATGAAACATTAGTATTGGGATTGAAAACTTTGAAAGAAATGGGTGCTAAGAGAATAGTTGTACATGGGGATTCTGAGTTGATTATCAATCAAATAAAGGGCATATTTCAAGAAAAGAATCCTAGATTGAGGGCCTACATAAATATAGTGCTTTACCTTCTTGATCAATTTTCAGAGTACAATTTGCCAGTGATCCCAAGAGGGAAGAATCAGATTGTCGATGCCCTAGCTTCTTCAGCCTCAGTCTTTAAAATTCCCATTTTCGCTAACAGAAAATATGAGATTGAGTTCAAACACAGGCCAACAGTGCTAGATAATATTAAGTACCAGCAAGTTTTTGAAGATGACAAACAAATAGAAAGTTTCCTCAAGATGAAAGATGAATTTGAAAATTTGAATATTGATGAAGAATATTGTGATGAAGAGGAAGATGCAGGTATGTTTTCAAATGATGGATACTTTAAAAATGAGATTGTTGGTAAAGACATAATGCAGCTGAAGAATAATATCATCCCCAAAGGCCTGGTACCATTGGAGCAACTTTTTGACAACAATGATGTGGCCAAAAGCCCTAAAATTACTGCAAGTGAGGAAGATGTAGAAGATTTCAACATTGGAACTCAGGAAGATCCAAAAATCATCAAACTGTCCAAAACACTCAGCCCTGAAGTCAAGCAAATATATATCAATTTGATGAAAGAATTCCTTGATGTTTTTGCCTCGAGTTATGAAGACCTGAAAGCTTATGATACCAAGGTAATTTAGCATGTGATTCCACTCAAATAAGGTCACAAGCCTTTCAAACATAAATTAAGGAGAATTAATCCTGTGTTGTTGCCCTTAATTGAAAAAGAGATAAAGAAACTATTTGAATCCAAGATTATAGTGTCCCTGAGATTTTCTAAGTGGGTGGCGAATCTGGTGCCTGTGAGAAAGAAGAGTGGGGAGATTAGGTTATGTGTGGATTTCAGAAATCTAAACAAAGTATCTCTCAAGGATAATTACCCATTGCCTAAGATGGATCAAATACTGCAGAAAGTGGTCGGTTCTCATAAAATATCAATGCTGGACGGTTTCTCTGGGTATAACCAGATCATGTTACACCCTGATGACCAGGAAAAAACAGCCTTCACAACACCATTGGGCACTTTTATGTATGCAAAAATTCAATTTGGGGTCATGAATGCAGGAGCTACATTTCAAAGAGCTATGGAAATATATTTTGTTGATGAAAAAGACAAATTCATTTTTATTTACTTAGATGATATCACTGTGTATTCGATTTCTGATGAAGAACATCTCAAGCACCTCAGAAGGAATTTTCAAAAGTGTAGAAAATTTGGCATTTGATTGAACCCCAAGAAGTTTAATTTTGGCATGGAAGAAGGGAAGTTGCTTGGTCAAATTATATCAAAATAAGGAATAAATATAGATTCTAGCAGGGTTGAAGGAATCCTGAAAATTGGCACGCCCGAAAGAAAAAAGGAGGTACAATCTTTCTTAGGGAAAGTAAATTTTTTGAGAAGATTCATCCCTAACCTGGCTGAAATCATAAATCATATCACGAACATGCTCAAGAAAGGAAATGAGATAAAGTGGACTCATCAATCTAGGAAATCTTTTGAAGATGTCAAAGTAGCATTGACCAAAGCCCCAGTGTTGGCTAGCCCCAATTTTGAAAAAGAATTTATATTGTTTTCTTTTGCCTCATAGCATACTATTGTTGGTGTTCTATTACATAAAGAAGAAAAAAACTTTGATACACCTATAGCCTACTTCATCAAAACATTGAGAGACTCTCCATTGAAATATGATATCATGGAGAAGCAAACATATGCGTTGGTTAAAGCACTAAAGGAGTTCAGAGTTTATATATTGCATTCCCACACTGTTGCTTATGTGCTCAGCAGTGTTGTGAAGGAAATCTTAACTCAGCCAGATCCTGAGGGAAAAAGGGGGAAATGGATAGTTGTGTTATTGGAATATGATCTTGAGATAAATCCCACAAATTTGATCAAAGGACAAGGAATGGAAAATTTGATGACTCGGTCAAATTGTGAACTTTTGGGAATTAATTTCATTGTTGATTTGTCTACATATTCAGGAGAAAAAGAAGAAATCCCTCATGTAACTAAAAATTTCCTTGATTCCCCATGGTATGGAGATATCATCTATGTGTTGATAAATTTGCAGGCCCCTCCTGAATTGAGTAAAACCAAGGCTAGGTTCTTAAATCTGAAAGCAACAAAGTTTTGTATGGTAAATCAATCTCTATATTGGAAGGACTCGGGAGGAATTTTGTTGAGTTGTTTGCTAGAGGAAGAAGTCGAGAGGACCATTAGAGAATTCCATAAGGGTGATTGTGGAGGAAATCATTATTGGAAAACTACTGTGCACAAGATATTGAGGGCTGGGTTCTATTGGCCAAGAATCTTTGTTGATGTCTACAAAGAAGTTTCAAGATGTCATGAATGCCAAATTTTTTATGGGAAACAAAAATTGCAGCCTTTACCATTGAAACCCATCTCTATTGAAGCACCTTTCAGACAATGGGGCCTTGATTTCATCAGAGAAATCCATCCTCATTCCTCATCTCAACACAAGTGGATTCTGACAGCCACAGATTACTTCACTAAGAGGATTGAGGCAATTCCCACCAAGAAGGCCATAGATGTTGTTATCATTCATTTTTTGGAAGACAATATTTTGTCCAGGTTTGTGTGTCCAATGAAAATCATTGCAGATAATGCAACAACATTTAAATCCAAAAATATGGAGAAATTTTGTAGGAACTACAACATAACTCTTGGCCACTCTACTTTGTATTACCCTCAAGGTAATGGTTTGGCTAAGTCATCAAAATAGAGCTTAACCAAAATTATCAAAAAATTGTTGCAAGATAACAAAAAGGATTGGCACAAAAATATCATCCATGCACTATGGGCTGACAGGATCACTCCAAAAAGATCTATTGCAACTTCCCCCTTCCATATTGTCTATGGAACAGAAGAAATTTTTCCTACTTCATTAGGGTTGTCAGTGATGAGGTTGTTACAGGAGTAGGATGTTGAAACAGATGCCACTCGAAGAAGGAAGGATGAACTAATCAATGTCCAACAAACTAGAGAAAAGGATTTCAACAAAGCTCAGTTGCATCAAGATAAGATTAAAATGGATTTTGACAAGCATACCAAAGAGGATGAATTCAAAGTGGGAGATTTGGTATTAAGATGGGATGCCAGAAACGAAGATAAGGGAAAGCATGGGAAATTTGACCATCTATGGTTGGGACCTTTCAAAATCATGGCGTACCATGGGAATAATTCCTATATGATACAAGAAATTAATGGAGACATTGTTGGAGGAGGGTCTGTGAACGGAAAGTTCCTTAAGCATTATATCATTTAAAGAAATCATCACCCCTTCCATTCATTGTACATAATAAAAAAAAAAATTGGCATGAAGAAATTGAAATAAAAGAAACAAAACTAAATGTTGAGGTGAAGGCCCTGAGTTATGCTGAGTAGATTTTGAATTTTCTGAATAAATATTGCTAAATTTAGTTGCAGGAATAAATCAAAACCCAATTGGTAGGCACTCAGTCTGTCGTTCTTTGCTACCTTGCAGGGAGGATAACATCCCCAGTTGGATCCCATGTTATCACTATAACAATTTCTAAGAGAAATCTAGTTTCCACGACTTAGTGAGGTGTTAAATTAATGTGGAAGCGTGACAAACTGGAGGACAGGGCCAAATATAGTGGGGGGAGGCTAAATCTAGTGGAAATGTGGAGTTGATGGGACCCGGTAGGTCACAGATCGTGGGCGTCGTAGATCAACGGTCAGGGATAGTTTCGGGCGGAGAACTTACGCGGAGGATAATTCTTGAAAGCGGGCCGAAAATAAAACCATTGTTTCATCTCAGTACCACGTGGCACCACTGGGTTCATTTCGGGGCGATAAGCAGTTTTCCCCAAACCGTTTCCCCTCGCCCCTGAAATCGGAAAGTATATAAAAGGGCGCACTAATCGTTATTTTATTATTTTTCAAATCACTGGAACGTTGGAAGTTGGCACGACCGCTCCATTTGAACTGAAGCTCAACAATGCACCAAACTCATGTGTTCTCTGCTCATTCATAGGTATTTTTCATCTTCTCCATGGACCCTTTCATTATGTCAGTAGCAGAACAATATCTCACATCAAACAAAGAATCCCTAATTGATAGAGATTCATATGTGTTTGACATTGAATTAACCATCTTGCCCATCTCTGTGTCTAGAGCTAATATGTCAGACAATGTAGGGAAACAGATACCCTTTATCAAGGCATTCCAGGCCTCCATAGTCCCTTACTTCATCGAGGTCGCATTCTCTTTCCCAGAATTCATAGGTTGGTGTGCAGAGAAATACTCACATGAAGAGAAAGTTGTCTTAAATAAACTAGGGTCTGATGTCCTGTGTAGAGTAGATAGCCCGTCAATTTGATATGCCCTCGACATACCAGAGTCCCCCTCCACAGTGTCTGAATTGTTTGAAGAAGAAAAGCTAATTACATTTACAGGGAATGTCCCCCCGAAGTCAAAACACTATTTTTGCAAACGATTGTCAAACCAGAGCATATTTTTGAAAGTTTGTCTTTTCCATTAAGTGTAAATATCATGGTCATTGAAGTCCAGTAGGTATGTTCCATATTGAGTAAGATTTTAGGTCTAGATAGTGACAATTATGTGGTCAAGGTCATGTTAGGTTTCCTTTTAACATTTTTCCAGTCAGAGTCCAGTCAGTCAGTTCGCATCAGCTTTGATAAATTCATAGATGATAATGTCCACGAGAATCTAGTGAATTTTCAGTCACTAGGGCATTTCAGATATTACACATACCTACTGAAGAATTTCCCGGAGACAAACAAAAGAGAGTTCCCTCAAGCAACATTCATCTAAAATGAATGCAAACAAATCACAATGCTCATCTTTATCAACAAGGTCATGTCTAGGGTTTACATCCTGATTTTCAACACCAGCCTGCCAAGAGTCCTGGATGACATGAGGATTTATTTACAGCCAAATCCAGAAAACAGAGTGGGGGACTGGGTGTTGTTCATGCATTCAACAATGATATGGGTGTATGGTTTTCATGAATCCCCCTATCTTCCTCCCATCTTTTTGACACCCGGATTCTTTTCCCTTGAATTCATTAGGCAAAGAATTATATCAGATACAGAGCACTTCTTGAAACTACGAAAGGCATCCAACCTGAAATTTGCTTTCATCATTGGACCCTTCATTGTAAAAACTAGATCATGCTTATCTCATATCCAGGCCAAGTTGAAGGAGTTTGGGTTTGCACAACTACAGGGAAGAATATATGATCCACATCAGATCATATCCAAGAGAAGACTAGCGAATAAACAAGCCCCCTATGAGCATGAATATATTGAGGGTTTTGACAAGTTGGAAAATCTCGATGTCTGTGTTTATATGGAAACAATTTTACAGCCATCTCAAACACAACAAGTGGAGGCAACCCTGCAACAAAATCAAATGCAGTTGACTCCTCAGAAGTTGATAGTAAAAGTTCCCAAAGTAAGTGTTTACAACAAAAGAAGCAGTTCAGAGGCCCTGGGCACCAGCAGTCAGCAGACTGCACCTAAGAAGATGAAGATCACACAATCCCCACAGATAGTGGATCTAGAGGATTGTTGGCATCCCTACATAATTTTTCTATTTAAACAAGAAATTGCATTTTCTATAGCCGTCGTCACCTCGATCTTGTGAACATTATCGTTTTGGGACGATTACTGTATTAGCAAATTTGTTCATTAATTTTTTTGCGTTTTCATTCTGTTTTATGTTTGATTCATGATTGAAAGCATGAATCAAACATGAAAACCTAGATTGGTGTTATATTTTCTTTAGAAGGTCATCATGCTTATATCAAATCCAAACCCAATGTTGGAATGACCTATTTTCAATATTTTGGATTTATTTTTTTAGTATAGTTATTATATGGTTCGATGGTTTGTATTCAATTTATGAAGAGTTTTGTTTTGATATATTTTAAACCCCTTGCCAATTCGATAATCGTGTTAGTAGTCATGAAAATCAATGCACACCTGTTATACTCATGTCCTTACCTCACCCTGTTGGCACAATGTATTAACAAGCCATTCATTATAGGCATAGGGTTTCAACTCTATATGCCAGGCCCTCATTACCAGGAATGGTAAAGTTTCACGATCGAACCTTCCATGCTCATTCTCATTGTTTGTGCTATGATAACATGTAGGCCTAGTGATGACCATTTCTCCACTATCCATCTGGATTTGTTCCTATCACTCCTACCATTTAAACCTAAAACTGTTTTGAGTTATTTATGTTACACTCTAGTCATGTTTTTCATGGCTCCTGTCGTTCACTTGGAGTTGAATGGATGCCAGGTATTTCTCACTCACGACGATGCAATGAAAGACTTAAAAATCCAAGGCAAGGATGTCTTCCTGAAAAAATTTCAAGGCTATAACCTTCAGGTGACGAAGGCTTTCGTGTAGACCTTTGATGGTTGTAGAGCAAAAATTGGGGATGCACAGTTAGAGCTAACTGAGGGGTTTGTGAGTGAAGCCATAGGGCTTCCATTGACAGGAGATAAATGGTTCAAAAAATCATGAATTGAAGGAGTGCCATGGAGCCTGTTTGTGACGTATCGAAAGATCAACTGCTGCAAAAAAGGTATCCCCATCTCCCTGGTTAAACCTAGGTGGCATAGCCTGTTGATGATCCTCAAACAAGTTGTGACCTATGAAGGTTGATACGGATTAATATTCCTCTACTATATTCGCGTACTTATGCATTTAATTGGTTTTGAATTAAGAATGTCATTTTATTTGTTAAGAACTCTCTATAAAATGTCCAAAAGATATAAGAGACAGAGTGTTGATTCAAGTCTTTTCCACCATGGATTGATTAGGATCCTTTTGATTCATCACTAGTCAACTGTGGGTGATTGCTGGGATAATTTTTTGGTAAGGAATGGTTTTTCCATGACCGTTCCTCTAGTAAACCCTATCCTAGACGAACCAATGATTAAAAACCAGTCTAGTTTTTCAATTGATACGGCAGACTCTACCAACAGAAACCCTCTAAACGTCAGGATACTGAGCAAGTCTTCACCTACAAGATTTTATGAGCAATGGAATGATAAGTTGAAGGTTATTAATCCTTGTGTTCCTAAGATTGAAGCTAGCCTGATCGTTAGTATTAACCCAGATGTTGAAATACATCACAAAGAGGTAACAAAGGAATGCACAGATATAGGGTTCAAAAACAAAAGGGCAGGTCGCCAAATTTTGAGAAATCTTAGGGATCGTTCCACCACTCGTCTGAGCTCGATCGGCCTAATCGAGATTGACGAGTACTCGGACCCTAAGATCGAAGATTTCCTCATTCTTGAAGACCCATATTTGCAGGGTTACAGGAAGAAAGTCATTGATTCTACCAAACCCTATGACTTTGTGATGAATCTGCCACCATGCCTCAAGGGTAAGGAGGGGTTCCCTGGTATCAAGCATAATCAGAAGTAGATAATAGATAAGGTGGATACGTCCATGTTTGAACATGCACTCCATAGACCTACCATTCCTCCTACATGGTGTGATGATTGTTTCCTTTGGATCGAGCGGTATTACACCGATATCCCCCTTCTCCAGGCTCGAATCAAAACGCTTACCGCTCAGAATGAATCATTGAGACGAGAAAATATCGACCTCAAAACACATGGAGAGAAAGGGGCTAAACGCATTAAGAGGTCAGGGAACATAGTGATAAAAAATGCAACCAGTGTCAAAGCAATAATTAATGTTGAACTACCCGACCCATCTTTAGTCAATTTATGAAATGGTAAAACAATTTTTCTCTTATTATATTCCTAATCTATTTTGAATTGAATTGGTTTGGAATTTGATTTTGTTTGCTAAGATAAGACTGGCTATAGAATATTTCGATTATGTAGCCAAGTCTCTTTTAAATAAATAAAAAATTAGAAATTAGTTATGGGTATTTTTCTAACTTATTCTTGTTTCGTTTTTTAGGAAATAGTATATCTTGTTGCTGATCATCTGGGGGAAACATGTTTGATTATGCACTTGAATGATTAGTAGTTCCTTTTCTGTTTGTTTTGCAAAAAACTTTGATTAAGTTTTGAGTACAATCAATTCTATTATGATTGGCTATTAGCCTACTATTTTTGTAATATTTTGATTTTATGAGATCCTATCCTATCCTATGAGATTGGAGGGTGTGATTTCAAATCACTTTAAATACTGTTTGTTTTGTAGACAAATTATGGACAAATTATCGTCAGAACGTAATGGAACAACTTATAGCAATTCGTTTTTAGACCAATGTGAATGATGTCTCATTTATGTTTTGTCTCTCTTATTTTGGAATAGTAATGTGTTATATAGCTTTAGTCTCAATGGCATATGATGTTCCATCTTATTCATGTTTTTAAATGTTGTTCATAATTTGTTGTTTCACTAATTATCATTGTGATCGCGATATCAATTTTAATATCATGATTTACGCATGATGTTTTGTTGATTGATAAAATGAATGTTTTACATTAAGATTTATGTTACTGTAATCGTTCATAATTATAAGATCGTTGTGTATACATGTCTATTATGTTGTTCTCATATTCTAGCTGCCAATAAAATCCTGGAGTTTGTTTGGGAGGTATCTGTACAAACCTGTCATTGATTTTTCTTACAGGCAGGACAGTGGGAGTTCTGGATCACATAGATGCATAGACATATTATAAAGCTAATTTCAGATGATATTTGTGTCCATTTAATTTCTGTTATTAGTTTGTCTATCAGTGAAACATGAAAGTTTGAGATCTGCTTTGACCATCACTTAATCCTTGTTTCATAACATATTTTATTTAAGTTCTTAGATTTATGATTAGAAAACAAAGAATATAAAAAATGTGCTTTCTTTATCTACTTTTGCAAACAATTACCAAACCTTGATTTTGCAAGGCATCTACTAAAAAAACTTGCAATTTGTAATTACTATATACATAATGGCATGTTCATATTTATCTTTCTGTTGAAAGTATTTGTAAATAATTAGATTAAAGTATATATATTATTATAGTCTCAGCATTAGTTAGTTTATTTCCTTTCTTTATTTTAGGACCCTAGATTGGCTAACGAAGCCATTAAACTTGTCATAATAGGTTACACCAAACAGCTTGGGTTATTTAGACAACCCCAGATTGGACCTATTCTTCCAGTTGACGGCCTGTCAAATTTTCCCGTCAACAAGGATGAGGAGCCTAAAGAACAAGTTAATATGGAGATGGTGGAGAGTGGCATCAGTGATGTAGAAGTTGGTAAAGGGAGCAAGATCCAAAGTGAAGGCAACTCAAGAACTTTCAGCAGCAAAAAACACATCTTTGATAAGGCACCTCGAGCAGCCTATCAATCTAAAGAAGATTTGGCAAAGCAATATGTTGAGAAAGGGAACTTTCCTATGAATGAAATGATGGAGTTAATCCTTGAAGTAGAAAGGATATCTCAGCATAAGTCCTCTATGTTCACAATGAGATATGTATAAAAGAAGACCTTCAATATAGCAGTTGCAGATGAAGATAAAGTCTCTGAGATCAAGCTGAAATATGAGAACATCAGTGCTCATGACAAAGTGAAATTCCACAGGAATACGAGTGATATGTTGTATTCATATTACTTGGGTCTAAGCCTGAAGAATTCAAAGTTGTCAACTTATGCACTTAAGTTTGAAGGGAAGTTGAGGAAAGAGAAAGCATCCATCATAGCTTGGAAAACTCAAGTCAAGAAGCTAGAATTTGAAGGCCCTCATGGAGTGAAATCATCCTTGTAAGAAAATGACAAGTTGATTCAAAGCTTGAAGAAAAAGATAAAGATGTTTGCCACAGAGCATCCACAAACAATAGAACTAGTTTCTCTAGAACAAGAGAAGGAGGCATTTCAACAAGAGGCATTGAATTACAAGGCCAAGGTATTGTAGCTAGAGCAAGAAAAAATGAATCGGTCACAAGGGCAGACAGAAGAACCAAGCATGGTTGTTGATGTACCTTCTACTGCAGAAGTTGGGCCCATCACTGAAGGAATGGTCTAGGCTATGTCCCAATTTAGCTTGAAGGTGGGAGAGATCAAAGGTATAAAGGGAGATATAGAGAAATTAAAGCAGGAAATGGAAACAAAAGATGAGAGGGTGGCCCAGTTCCAGAAAGAAAATCAATCTTTGCAGGAAAGAGTAAACAATTTGAAGACAAGGTTGAGAGGCAAAGGACTGTTGCAGGGAGCCAAACACATCATCTGGGATTCTATTGTTGTTGAAGTTGCCAAGTTTAGGGTGTACTTGTGTAATATTCTAGATATAAAAAGTATGCAGAACAGAAATAAAATGCTAGCAATGGAAAATAAACAACAATATAACCAGAGCAACACCACAATAATACGGAAAAGATACCAGAATAACACCAGAAAGAGCACTTTGATTCTGAGCACAATGTTCACTTGCCTCTTTGAGAGGGCAACCTCCAGTTGAGCAGAGCTCTATTACAATAATATACAAGACAATAGTTCTCATACCCTTGACTCCTATTTTAACTAAATATGTCTATCAAAAGAACCATCTAGAGGAAGATCCTTCTAGAAGTGGAAGCTTCTATTAGGTCTTCTTACATTCGATTTATTCTTCCTTATTGCTAGGCCTTATTAATATTGACCTTTATTACATCGGAATATATTATTCTACCTATGTGAGGGGTTAGGTCCCTAACATGTCCTCCCCCTTAAAAACAACCTTGTCCTCAAGGCTTGAGATGTGGAAATTGTTGTAGAATGGTAGCTGGTTCCCAAGTGGCATATGTTGGGATTTTATCTTTCCACTGGACTAACACTTCCTTGATGGTTTGTTGATGCAGGCGATGCTCACGTTGGTCCAAAACTGCTTCTGGTTGTAGCCAAATGGAGCCTTCTTCATCCAACTCAGGAAGGTTGGTTTGAGTTTGGCACTTAGTTCCAATCACCTTCTTTAAGAAGGAAACATGAAAAACAACATGTAACTTAGATTGACTGAGCAAAGCTAATTGATAGGCCACCTATCCCACATGATTGAGATTTGTATAAGGACCATAAAATTTGGGTGCCAGTTTCTGACAATGGTCATCCTTGAGGGTTTTTTTCTTATAAGGTTGCAGCCGAAGAAACACCTTCTCCCCTTCTGCAAATTGACGTTCAGAGTGACCTTGATCTGCTTGTTGCTTCATGTGATTCTGGGCCATGACCAAATTCTCTTTGAGCGTACGGAGAATAGCCTCTCAAATTGTAAGTGTTTGATCCACAACCTGGACCTTCGAGACACCTGGTAAATATGAGAGAACTGAAGGTCGCTTTTGTCCATATAGTGCTTCAAAAGGAGTCATGCGGATAGTTGTATGGTATGAAGTGTTGTACCACCATTCAGATAGTGGAAACCATTGAGCCCACTGATTTTTCTTTTCTAATGCAAAACACCTCAAATATGTTTCCAAACACTTGTTGACAAATTCGGTCTGACCATCAGTCTGGGGATGATAAGCTGTGTTGAGATGCAATTGGGTGCCTTGTAGCTTGAAAAAATCTTTCCAAAAATTGCTGGTGAAAATTGGGTCGCGATCAAAAACAATAGAATGTGGCATGCCATGAAGCTTGAAGATATGATCCATGAAAAGTTGAGCCATAGTGGATGTTGTAAATGGGTGTTGAAGAACACATAAATGAGCATACTTGTAAAGGTGATCAGCGACCACCATGATGACTGATTTATTGCCTGATTTAGGTAATCCTACAATAAAATCCATAGAGATATCTCTCCAAATAGCAGGTGGAATCAGAAGTGGTTGTAGTGTGCCAGGAGATTTGACTGTTTCTCCCTTGTTGCATTGACACACATCACATTCAGCCACAAAATTATGAACGTCCTGTTTCATACCCTCCCAGAAAAAAAAACGTTTGACCTTGTCATAGAGTTTTGGTGAACCCTGAGTGCCTAGCTGTGGGTGTAGCATGAAGCTCAGAAAGTACCATGGATTTAATTTTTGACTGTTTACTTAAATACACATAGCCTTTGTATCGAAGCTCATCATGGAGCCAAGAGTACCATGGGGAAACTAGAGAATTGGATTGTAATTGTTGTATTAGATGCAAACTTTTGGGATCGTGTAGCCATTCCTGGCGAATGACTTGGAGCCAATCTGGTACAATGAAGGAGAGAGAAAAAAGGGACCCTTCATCTTCATATTTTCGAGAAAGTGCATCCACAACCACATTGTCTTTTCCTTTCTTGTAAATTATCTCATAATCATATCCAAAGAGCTTAGTCACCCATTTTTGTTGCTCTGGGGAGGAAATGCGTTGTTCCATAAAATACTTGAGGCTTTGATGACCTGTCTTAATTTGGAAGCGTTGCCCCAATAGATAAGGGCTCCAAAGATCAACGGCATGTAGAATAGCCAAAATTTCCTTTGCATAGATTGATTTGCCCAAATTTCGTTCAGACGGTTGTTTGCTGGTAAAGGCCAAAGGCCGACCCTCTTGCATAAGGAGAGCGCCAATTCCTTTTCTTGAAGCATCACATTCCAAGACAAAGGTCTTTGTGAAATTAGGAAGTGTCGGGACTAGAGTGGTGCACATGGCCATCTTCAAGGTTTGAAAATCTTGAGCATCTGTTGGAGTCTAAGTGAAAGAATTCCTTTTAAGGAGTGCAGTGAGAGGGGCCGCAATCTTTCCATAGTTCTTAACAAACTTGTGATAGTAACCTGTTAAGCCCATAAATCCATGCAATATTTTGAGAGTATTTGGGTGAGGCCAGTCTTGCATAGCTTCAATCTTTTTAGGATCCACCCTGACGTCATGGTTGCCAACAAGATGACCTAAGTATTCGACTTCTAAGGCGCCAAAAGCACATTTAGATTGTTTTAGGAAAAGTTGGTGCTGAGAGAGTAGATGGAGAACTAGATCCACATGAGCAAGATGGTATGTCCAGGTTTTTCTATAGATGAGGATATCGTCAAAGAAAACTAAGACAAAATGACGGAGAAAAGGATGGAAGACATGATTCATGAGGCTTTGGAAAGTGGAGGGAGCATTACACAAACCAAAGGGCATGACCAAAAACTCATAGTGGCCCTCATGATTTCTAAAGGAAGTCTTAGGAATGTCTGCCTCTTTCATATGGATCTGGTGGTAGCTAGAATGAAGATCAATTTTAGTAAAGAACTGGGCACCACTCAATTCATCCAAGAGATCGTCAATGACAAGAATGGGAAATTTGTCTTTAATGGTGATTTTTTTGAGGGCGTAGAAATGAGGACACATGCACCAAGAACCTTCTTTCTTCATGACCATGACCATGGGAGAAGAGTAGGGGCTCATACTAGGGCGGATAACACCTGCGTTAAGCGGTTCTTGAACCATTTTCTCAATTTCATTTTTTTGGGAAAAGGGGTGATGATAGGGACGGATATTGGGAGGAAGGATTTCTGGGACAAGGGGAATGGAATGATCATGAACACCACGGGAAGGAGGGAGTCACTGGGGAGTGGAAAAAACCACTTGATGTTTAGAGAGGATGGATTGGAGGTCCTGTGGCATAGAGGGTGTTTTAGTAGCTTGTATGGCATGGAGTTGGGAAATAACGCCCGAGTGACCTTTTTTGAGCACCTTTTCCATGCAATGGGAACTAATGATCTCAGGGGAACCGACGGTGATGCCTTGGAACTTATATTGTTGGCCCTCCTAGTCGAATTGCATGGTTAATTTATTAAAATCCATGAGAATGGGACCCAAAGTCCTTAGCCAGTCTGCACCCAACACAATGTCACAACCACCCATGTCGATAGCAAACATATGAGATTTCAGGTGGTAGTCACCAATTTGGAGATGCACATTTTCACAACGCCCTCCACATTTCATGGACCCACCATTGGCAATCATGATTTGGAAATTATTGACTGCACGAATATAGAAATTAGTTTCTTGGGCAATGTGGCGATGAACAAAATGATGGGTGCTTCCACTATCAACAAGAATGATGACCTTCCTATGCTTGATGTAGCCAATTATTTTGAGGGTTTGGGGAGCAGAGAAGCCAGTGAGATCATTTAGGGAAATGATCAGTTCTACTTCGGGAGGGTATGAGGGAGGGGAAATGTCTGTGGGTTCAGGTGACTCAGACACAGGGGGAGCTTCAACATCCTCTTCTGAAACATCCTCCGAGATGGCCATAAAAATCTTTTTTTCCTTACACTTGTGTCCCGAAAAATATGTGTCATCACAATTATAACAAAGGCCTTTGAGTTGGCGTTCATCCATTTCGACCCTAGTCAATTTTTGGATCTTTAGTGGAGTAGAAGGAAGACTGGGATTTACTGGTTTAGTGTGAGGAATGAAGGAGGGTTTCTGGTTTAGAGAAGAGACAACCTATTGTGCTTCCTTAGCTCGTTTAGTAGCCTCCACCCAACTCCGAGGCCGGGCCATGAGGACATGGCACTTCTTTTTGGGTCTCTGTGAAATTAGATTGCAATGTATTGAAGCGAGCTTCCAAGTCTTGGCTACCAGTATGGGCCATGATGACGAGGGAACCGAAAAGGGGCGGGTGGGGTCAAAAATTTTGCTAAAAAATGATAGGTATGAATGTGATAAGGGCAAAGAGATAAATCCAATGGAATAGGTCTGCGGAGTTATACTCCGGTCTGAAGAATACTGCATTGATGAAATGCCCAAATGCTTGACCAAGAAGAAATGTGTAGTGATTTGGAAACTCGAACACAGTTGTGTGGCAATAGATCTTGACTGTTTTATTTTTCGTTTCCGTCCCCAAGGGATAGGTATTCAAGGGTTATACAGAAAAGGGTTTTATTTGTGCTATAGCTCTCTGATATACGTGCAGGGTCCAACAATAATACTCAGCCCAATATCTCAGGGCACCAACTAAGGAGGCTAGACTGTGCCTTTAGCCGTACTACCCAACTACCCAAGTACTAGAGAGTATATTCCCGAGTGTTGTACTCGGTGGCACTATAGCAGTCAGGTGACCGATCAGTTTATCTAAAGGGGCTTTATGAAATTTAGGTCGATCCGTATACAGATGTTTTCTGATGTGCTACCACTCGAAGGGGTACCAACAAGGGTTACAAGGGTGGCCAAGAGATGTGAGCTTAAGTACCACTTGTATTTCCTGTGTGCATGGATCCATCAACCGCGGGTTTATGCACGTAACGACAGATCTATGTAGCTTAAACACGTCAGAATACATCTCTACCCTGAAAAAAAATTAACCCACAATTTTCTACCGAGGAAAGTGCTCTGATACCACTTGTAATATTCTAGATATAAAAAGTATGCATAACAGAAATAAAATGCTAGCAATGGCATATAAACAATAATATAACCAGAGAAACACCACAATAATTCAAAAAAGATATCAAAATAACACCAGAAAGAGCACTTTGATTCTGAGAGCAATGTTCACTTGCCTCTTCGAGGGGGCAATCTCCAGTTGAGCAGAGCTCTATTACAATAATATACAAGACAACAGTTCTCATACCCTTGGCTCCTATTTATACTAAATATGTCTATCGAAAGAACCATCTAGAGGAAGATCCTTCTAGAAGCGGAAGCTTCTATTAGGTCTTCTTATATTCGACTTATTCTTCCTTATTGTTAGGCCTTATTAATATTGACCTTTATTGCATCGAAATATATTATTCTACCTATGTGAGGGGTTAGATCCCTAACAACTTGAACTTCATCAATGACAAAGATAGCATGGCCATCACATCCAGAAGCAGGTGCATTGTTGTAAATGAGACCCTCGCTAAGAAACCATTAGAGTGGGCACAAAATTCTATTAGCCTGCTAAATTCCATCCCCACTAAAGAACTTGAAACTATTGGGGTCAAATATAGGACCACATTGATCATCTGGTCCAGGAGAGTCATTGCCAAGCATAACTTGCTTAAATCAGTCCAAACCAAGGCCATACATATGGAGAAAAGTATACAGGAATTCAAGGATCTGATTGAAGAGTTGTTCATAAAATGCCTCCCACCATTTTGGAATGGCAAAGGAAAATTGTATAATAATGAGGAATACAACTCTCGCCTCATCCAATGCAAAATGGATCATTCCAAGTTTGAAAGCCTGGAGGAAAACTTGAAAGGAGCCACCCTGGTAGAATGTTTGTGTTAAGGTCCTAACCCGCACATAGGTAGATCAATGTATTCGGATGTAATAAAGGTCAATATTAATAAGACCTTTCAATAAAATAGAATAAGGCAGATGTAAGAAGACCTAATAGAAGCTTCCGCTTCTAGAAGGATCTT
>SNQJ01S0048741.1:92340-112125 GCA_010110895.2 Picea sitchensis
TCTGTTAAACTCTAACATTAAGTTATCATATGTTTCAAGTGGGAGAATGTAAGACTAATTTCATAAATTTAGTGTTTAAATGACCCATATGAAGAAACAGTTACGAAAACTGCCGTCTTGGTAACAGAATGGTCGAATCTCCTACTCCGATGGACAGGTGGAGAATAACCGTCTTGGGAAAACCGGTCCTCTCTCTGCCTATAAAAGAACCTTCAGGAATACCCATCAAAATCGATCCGAAGGTGCGTATGGTAGCAGGGTAAGAGAGAGAAATCGATTTCCAGTCTGTGCAGAGGGTTTCAGCAGAGGGTTTTGTGCAAACTCGATTTCTGTTCTGAACAAGTGGACTCGTTGCAAGAGGAACAGAAGATTCGATTAGCAAATGGATCCAGGTATAAATGCAATTAAATTCCGCTGTAATATAATGAATGGTAAAGAATTAGAAAGTTTCTAGGTCCTAACATTCTGTTTGCATCATGACAAACTGCTAACACGAAACAGATCCCTGGCACCAAGGCCACGTCATTATAGATCTCGGCTCTAAAATTATAAAATTGGAGATATAAGGGGTGATATTTAAAAAAAAATGAAGTCCTATGTAGTTTAAGAGGAATATTTATTTACATTGTAATTGAAGTCTCCAGCATTAAATTCTTTATTTCAAATGGGGGTACATTTACTTTGTATTATTATGATTATTGGGTCAAATTTTGAAAGTTTGACAGACTCGAATCAAATTTGTATCTTGAAATCAAAGTGTCGATAAGAGTGAAATGAAATACTCTATAAACAACATTTTTTAACGAGGTTATAAGAGAGTCAAGTCTAAGCTTTTATAGCACTTTTTTACTGTGCATGTAGTATCTTTTCTGCATGGTATTATTCATTTAATTGTGTGGACTTGATAATTTCATCGTGTCAAAAATGGTAAATTCATTCACTAATTCTGATAGATTGGATGAACCCAAGAATTGTAATACTTCGAGTCATCACATGCAAAACACCCTAATTTATAATGAGCTATGGAAAGATTTATGTAATGGTGATAAACCTCCCACAAAGCCTACTGATGCTAGAGAATTGGCTAGATGGGAATTAAAAGATGAAAAGGCACTCGCACTTTGAAGATCTTATGTCACAGATGAAACGTTTGTCCACATAGAAAATGCAATTGATGCTTGGAATGCATGACAAATATTTAAAAACATGTTTGATACTCAACCTGAATCAAAACGGGTTGATCTCCACACAAAGCTTCTTAAACAACGTTTAGCTGAAGGGGGAGATGTTATGGATTACATCTCTCGTTTAAAAAAGATACGACTTGAAATAGTCAAATGTAGGTTTGATGATGTGGAAGAAAATTTTATGACCTTCACATGGATAAATGGTTTTCCACCCTCTTATAAAAATTTCTTGGAAACTTTACAAATCACAGACAAACTAGAAAACAAAATTTTACGTCTCTCAGTGATCTATCGGTACAACATGAAAAAACATTTGGTAAAAAAAAACCTTTGGAGAAGATCTTCTCTTTACTAACTCAAACAAAGGTGAAAGCTCCAGAGGTAGAGGCACCTACAATGAAATTACTAGAGGAAGAGGCACCTACAATGAAAGTATAAGAGACAGAGGAAGAGGAACATACAATGACAATTCTAGAGGAAGAGAAAAATTCCATAATCCAGAACATGGTCGAGGTCGTAGTAGAAGCCAAGGAAGAGGTGATAATACTCAAAATCAACAATATTTTAGGATATCTCAAGATGATCCTAACAACATATTAGGAAAAAGTGCAGATATGACTCAAATAAAGTGCAAAAGATGTCTTTGCATCGGCCATGTGGCAAAATATTGTAGAACAAGGAATGAAAATTTTCCCCAACATAAGCAAAATTTTAACTCGAAATCACATTCTCAATCAAATACTTCAACTTCAGCTTAGTATGTAGATAAAAAAGATGATGATTATCACAAGTTGGATTTTGCAAACTCAGTTTCCATCAACAATCAAATGAGAAAATATTTTGAAGATGATTGGATACTAGATACAGGGACTACACAACACATGTTCTACAGAAAATATTGTTTTCAGACATATCAAGACATGGAACTCAATCCAATATATTTAGCAGATGACACAACCCATACTCCTCAAAGAAAAGGATTAGTCCAATTATTTCTACCTAGAATTGGAAAAATATTACTTTCTAATGTTTGGAATGTTCCATATTTTAAAAATAATTTACTATCCTTGGTCCTCATTAGAAAATGAGGTCATCAAATCATTATGGAAGATATTTTGATCAAAATCAACTCAGTAAAGAACAACTTCAAGACAATGATGAATGGTTATGAAGATGGAAAATATTTGAGGCTACAAGGCAAAATCATTCCTTGCAACCATGACCTTGCAGCATCAGTGGAATTCTCCTCTAGCTCATTAAGATTATGACATTACAGATTTGACCATTTGAACTTTGAAATCCTAAGTAAACTTAAATCATAGGATATGGTTAAAGGGTTTCCTACCTTCAAAAAGGAAATTGCCAAGTGTGAAGCATATATAATTGCAAAACAAAAGAGAGATCCCTTTTACCCAAGTACATGGCGAGCGAATAGATGTTTGTAATTAATCCATAATGACATTTGTGGTCCTATGGAATCTTCTTTTGGTGGATGAAAATACTTAATTCTTTTCATTGATGATTGTACACGGATGGTTTGGGTATATTTTTTGAAGAAAAAATCAGAAGCCTTTGACAAATTCATACAATTTCAACGCTTAGTTGAAAAATCCACCAAAGAGAATATTTCCATGCTTAGAAAAGATAATGGGGGAGAATTCACTTCCAATGAATTCAATGATTATTACAGAAGAAATGGAATTAAAAGGTAGTTGACAAACTCTTATACTCCACAACAAAATGGAGTCACAGAAAGAAAGAGCAAAAATTTAATGGGAATGGAAAGATCCATGCTTCATTTGAAGGGGTTAAGCACACAATATTGGGTCGAAGCAATTAATACAACTATATGTCTAAGGAATCGATCACCCACATTAGCCTTAGATGGAATCACTTCGTATCAAGCTTGGTATGGTACAAAACCTTCAGTAAATCATCTTCAAGTTTTTGGCTCAATTTGTTATGCCTTAGTTCCTAAAGAAAAAAAGGACTAAGATGGAAAATTGTAGTATGAAATGCATGCTTCTTGGTTATTCAAATGAAAAGAAAAGATACAGGTTGCTCTCTAATGGAAAATTCATTATAATTCGAGATGTTGTCTTTGATGAAACTGGAAATCAAACTATAGAATAACTTGAGAATCTCCTTAGTCATTTAGAGAAAAAGGTAACTCAAGGTAAATTAGTTCATCAAGACAAACCCACTTGGATTGAAAAATAATTAGCCCCCAACATGAATGTTCAATAGTTAGATAACTCTTCCTCGGATGATGAATCTTAAATATAGGACAAAACAATTGCATCAACTTCACCACATGGACAACATAATAGACCAAAATGGTTCACACAACTCCTTAAAGATGTTCACCCAGATGAGCAAGACAAAACATGAAGTAGAAATTCTACTTCATGTCACTCAAACTTTTCCTTAGTAACTCATGATTCCATTGAACCCACAAATTTTGCAGAAGTGATGAAGCACAAATAATGGTAGCAAGTCATGGTGGATGAGTATGAATTGGTAATTGACAATGGAACATGGAAACCTGTTGATAGTCCAAGAAATTTTAAATCCATTGACTACAAATGGGTTTATATAATCAAGTATAAATAAAATGGTGAAGTTAATAAGTATAAAGAAAGACTTGTGGAAAAAGGATTTGCTCAAAAAGAAGGCATAAATTATGAAGAAATATTTTCACCAACAGCAAAGTGGAACACCATCAAAATGGTGATAAATATGACTACACGGTATGGTTGGACACTTCATCAAATGGATGTCAAAAGTGCCTTTCTTAATGGTGATTTGAAAGAATAAGTCTATATGACTCAACCCCCAGGATTTGAAGTTGAAGGGCAGGGATACAAAGTATGAAAATTGATCAAAGCCTTATATGGTTTAAAACAGGAACCCAGAGCATGGTATGCCAAAATGGATGAATACCTTAAGCGTGTTTGTTTTCATCACAAAGAGTCTAATGATACATTGGATTTCAGGATGCAAGGACAAAACTTAGTGATCATTGTTCTATATGTTGATGATTTAATCATTACATGAAATCATGAAGTCCAAATCCAAAAGGTAAAGAAGGAACTTCACAAAGGATTCAAAATAGTTGACTTAGGGCCACTTCGATACTATCTTGGAATGGAAGTTTTCCAACATACTCATAATATCTTCCTTACTCAAACCAATTATGCAAAATAATTGTTGAAGAAGTTTGACATGGAGGATTGCAAACCCTCTCTTACACCTATGGAGAAAAACTTAAAACTTTCAAAATTTGAAGGGGGGGAATTGGTGAACAGCACCAAATACAGATAGTTAATTGGAAGCCTCATTTACTTGACAAATACTCACCCGAATTTTTCATATGCAGTAAGTATTCTTTCCATATTTATGAAGGAACCACGAGAAAGTCATTGGAATGTAGGAAAAAAGGGTCCTCATGTACATTCAAGGTACAAAGGATTATGGTCTACTTTATAATAAGAATGAGAACTCCACACTTGTTGGCTATTCAAATGCAGATTTTGCAGGTGATATTGATGACCAAACATCAACTTTAGGTTATTTGATGAATATGGGTTTAGAAGCAATATCTTGGAGTTGTAAAAAGAAGGTTATAGTGAAAAATTATTGAATAGAGGCATAATACATTTCAGCTTAGGAAGCGTGAAATTGTCTGGCTACATAGGATTTTCCAAGATCTTAGCATTATTCAACAAACACCAACCATTTTATGGATCGACAGTCAGTGAGCAATAAATATGGCTAAAAAATCAATATTTCTTTCAATACTAAGCATGTTGACATCGAGTATCATTTCATCAGAACACTCATCAATAATGACACCATCAAGCCACAGTATTGTTCATCTGAAGATTAAACTTCAGATATTTTTACCAAGCCTCTTGGTAGAATAAAGTTCACTAAGTTTAGCGATGAACTTGGTATTTGTAAAAATGAACTTTCGGATTAAAGTGGGGAATGTTAGCCTCGTAATCCTAAAGTTCTATAGTTTTGGTATTTTCCTAGTTTAAATAATTTTAGAAATTAGTTTATTCCTAGTTTGTTAGGATAATAACACCTAGATTATATGTAAAGGACACCTATCATACTCATATGATTATGTGATTGGGTGTTCTCATAGAATTTAGTTTAGAGTTGAGCTATATAAACTAGTTTTTTCTTCAAGTGAGGTTAAGAGAGTTTTTTAGTCCTTGCCACTCTTTGTAATCTTTCTTTTTATATTAATAAAATTAGAGGACACTTGGTGAAATTTATTATATTTTCATTAAAAACAATTTCTTCATATCTTAAGTATGAATTATTCCTTCATGGGAGGTCCAAGAGTGGATCCAATGGTAAGTGACACATATAGCCTCCTCAAGGTAGGAGCTCCTCAAATAAATATTGGTGATCGATGCCACATCATCCAGTGGTCAATCTAACCACCTTTAACCACTCCAACAACCTGTAACCACATCCTCAAATGCATCAATGGCTCCCACATGTGGTCGAAGAAGAGAATAATAATGCACGAGTGTGAGTACAATGCCCAACTGAGTAGGAATAAATCAATTGAGTGCTCCATGTGGCAAGTGTGATGACATGGCATCCATGTCATGACCTAATGCATTGTCATGGATCCCAATGCAATGAGACATATCCCATTGTTTGTGTATATGATCAAATATAAATACATGAGTCCCAATGCAGTGTCACGGATATCGAGTCATGGTACATGTATCTCAATGCAAGGTACCCACTTGAAGTGATGGGTCTAAATTATTATCAAACCATTAGATGATAACATATAGTTATATATTGTAACACAATGTAACAAATAAGGGTTAGTTTTAATATTTTCCCAAAGTTTTACCAAGGGGGGGGGGAATTAACCATTATACATGTACGAAGTCCTAGGATAGCAAATATTTCCCAAGTACCTAGGTGAAAGATAGGTAAAAAGATGAATAATGATAGAAAAGGGAATGGAAAGACTTCATGTGATAACTCTCAAAGTCATTTATATGCATAGGTGTTTTTATTTATTCATTTATCTTTCAGGTGATAGGATTTTTATACAATAACCTTCCAGAGGGAGCTTAGCATTGAGCTTCCTATCCTCGGAATTATTTCTTACTACCCTTTTATGCATTTTTTCTTTATGTGTTCAGTTTATCTAAAAATTCCCTTTTTCTTTAGATATTCATAGACAAGCTAAGGACTAGGGGAATTCGCCTTATAGATAGGTGGCATTGCTCAAGCTTAACATTTTTGGATTTTGACTTTAATGTTCTCCACCTCTAGCCTTTTTTGTCTTTATGAATTTAGGCTTTTCATCATTTAGACCTTTATTTTAACCTTTGAGAAGTCATATATGATCAAAATAGATATTTTTTATATGGATGGAATGAAATGAGATAGGGAATGTGGAAAATGTCTAGAATGGTAGTATGTGGACAATGTTATCTTGGATAAGTACCTAGTAGTACAAACAGACCTAAGAAATGACATACTTGTCAAGGAAAAATATGGTCCCCCAAAGTACAAGGAGGAAAATAATAAAAATATGCATGTTATGAAGTGTTAATAGATTTCATTTAGCATTTACCACCTTCATGACCAACTAGGAAGTTATAGAATCACATCCAAATGAACATCAATACATGGAATATCAAGATAGAGAATATTAAAACCATAATGTATCATCCATAGTGCATCTGTCATCTAAGGAGGGAGGGAGGAGGATGATATATACCATATTTGAGCTAGCATGGTCATACATCTAATGGAGATAATAAGAAAAATTATCTAAGATAGGAGAATATGAGCAAGATAGCTCATGCAGAAGAACAACATGACACCCTATGAGGGTACCTTTGAAGTTGTCACCCCTGGGGGGTAAAAATTCCCATGAAGTTTGGAATCCATTTACTACCATGTTCATTAGCTTTGCATCTTCAACCTTTTCCTCAATTGTTGCAAGTTGATCACGAATCTGTGTGAAATTCATAAGGTAATTGGTGACTATGCTAGATATTGTCGTCACTATGGATTTGAGTTTGTTCCACAATATCATCTTCATGTTTATGTTGTGACTTTGGTAGAGACTAACCAGGGCATCGAACATCTCCTCGATTATCTTCTTCTCGAATGCACGAGGGATTATATGATCCTTTATGGAATCTAAGATCATCCACTTGACCTTCAATACCCTCTTATTGTGAGCTACCAACTCCTATGAATCTGTAGGTGGTGTAGAAATGTTATTGACAATATCCTATATATCATTCTCTTCTAGTAAGAGTGTAACCCTCACCTTCCATGATAAGAAATTCAAGGCACCATCCAATCTGTCCTCAAACCTGAGGCTAGTTGATGCCATCTCTGAGGTCGACTGCACAAAATCACAAATCTGAAAATTAGTTTTGAAACCCTCTCACTATTGGTCCTTCTTGATTTGCGGCTGCAAATCCTACCTAGAGAATCTTAATCAAAGAACTAATATTTGATACCATGTGAAAATTCCCATTCCTAAATGAATAAAGTCCTTATGATCTCAATCAAACAAGTAGATTGTTGAATTTAATTAACACATAAATAAATTCCATACCATAGCATCACTCACACAATAGTTGGAAACCAAATAGCGGAAGAATAAAAATTAATTTCACACAACATAGGTAATTAATCCTTCAAAAATATATTTCCATTCCTTCAAAAAACATAAAAGTAAACCTCCACAAACTACCTAAAAAACCAACACTCCACAGATACCAAAAAACACCATGAACTGAGCAGAACAACCTACAAGCAGAGTACGGTTTGTTGTATGACTTGTCTCTCATAGGCTCTCAGACTCATTATAGCCATCAATTATATGAATCAACATTCATATGGTTCACAAAATTGCACATTATCAACAACAATTTGTTTGCAAGTAAAAATGGAAACATAGTCCAAGTAGTGGAGGCAAGATGGGTTTGAATGGAAGAAAGAAGAGCCTAATAAATATAGAAAGGGACATATATGAAACAGTTAATGAGAATAATGCATGTTAGCATGTATTCTATAGGTATTATATGACAGGGTCAACTCTATGTTGACTCTTTCCCTCACCCCCTTGTTATTGCATATCCCCCCTCAAATATATTTCTACAAGCCATTCAAGAGGTTTTAATTTTATTAACACAAATTTATAAATTACATCATGGTGATGTCCTGGAGATCAATCCAGGAAATATAACAAACCTAAGTATCTAAATATTTTCTAGTGGGACTTGGGCTCCACAATAGAAATCTATACAATATATACACATGTTTACAAGTGTTATCTATACAAATCCACATAGCATGACACCCAAGAAGAATAGTCATATATACACGATATTTATATCACTGAATATGTCTAGCACATGGTCAAGAAAGGGATATTAAAATGCGACATCATCTAGGTATTGATTGAATTTCTCATAAGTCCCCTACTTGTATCCTAGGTATTTCTAAGGAAGAAGACAAGTTGCACTATGAATCTACAATAGGTTCTCTACCTTCTTGGATCCTAATCAAATTCTCTTTGTTGAATGAATAAATGAATGAGTGCTCCAATTCCTCTCACAATATGAGGAATTGGATACCTATGACAGTAACCATATGGAAAATGTTTGTAACTTTGAATCATGCACACCATGAATCCATCACTAATCAATTGGATCTTACTATTATGCTTATTAACCAAAGATCCTTGTGAGGCAAACCCATCATGCCCATGTGAAAATTGACCAAATTGAATGTTTATGTTTGATGTTTCATGTGCAGAACCAAAAGTATTCTTCATTTCTATCAAGAAAACCCTTTCACCGCTTGTCTATCTTGTGAAGGAGAAGTGTTCTTTGTTTTTTTAGTATCATACAATGTTCAATTAAGGGCATAGGCCAACATTGTACAAATTTTCTCATAAATAGGTGCCTTATAACCTATTGGACCATCATTAGTGGCAAAACAAATATGTTCAAAAAATGGGGAATGAGATGAATTGAAACAACTACCACACATGAAAACATATTACTATTGCAAGATCAAAACACTCTCAACCCGTAATAGCAAACATACCAAGAAGATCACTTGTGCCAAATTTAAGTATCTTACAAGATGAATTTGACAATTTTTGGAAGAAACTTAAGGAATATATTTAGTAGTAAAATCATTTGCAATGGATGGATCTATATCCTCATAGGAACTTGAACTGCTAGCACATGCTCAATGAGTTTTGGGAGACACTAAACCTTTAACCCTTTCTTACTCCCTTTGTACTTCTACCATTTTGTCAAATGTCCCTTAGCAAGGTCCAACTCCCTTGCTTGGAATGTGCACAAAATGGGCTTTAACCCCTTGTATAATTTCATTTCCAATGAGCAGGACAAAGTGTGCTCTAAATTTGATTTTTTTGGTCCCCTTTCCACCCTCGGGTCCTTTTACCCCGTCAACGTATTTCCACAAGATATCAAGAGGATTGCTTGAAGTTAACATGATAAAAAAACTAAATGATTTGGAGTTGTCAAATAGTTTTGAGCTTGACCCACTAAAGAAAAATGTTTTTTAACTCTTTTTTGTTGCTTCCATAGCAAAATAACTACGCCCAACTGAATAAACAACACTTGAATAAAGGATTTTTTTTCTTTTGATGCTATTGCTTTCCACCCACAAAACAATTTGTGGAAAAATCAGCCTAAAAAATGTCATAGATTCTGGTTGGAAACACAATAGGTAAAGTACATAGTAAAAACAGGTTGTCATTAATTTAGGTGGAAATAATGGGCCTTGCACTAACATGTGAGGCTTTATTTTTGGGGATGAGAATTTTTTTTATATCTATTTTTGTTTGACTTAAATTTTATTTTTAGGGGGCAACATCCCTTATGAAAGAGGATGACCCCCAATTTCAGGATTTTGTTGATGGGGACACATTAACCCCTAGGAGTACTTGTTCAACTAGACGGTTAAGATACAGTGAGACTCCATCACACTAGTCTCATTTTAGATGGATCCATACATTGACATCGATCAAGGCTCCTTCCAAAGTCAATTTCATCAAATTCCAGAAAAAAAAAATATTTTTAGTAGTTTGCTTTCTTTCAGTGTCTAGAGATCTAGGGCCCACATTATAGAAAAATCAGACCCCAACCTGGTTTCAAGTATCAATGAGACACTTCATAGTTTAATGCCTAACCCACATTTCATTTTCTGTTGCAAATTAGTTACCATAAAATAAATAAATTACAACAAGAAACACATGAAGTCTGCTACAACCAATAACCAGAAATAAATGCACACATAGAAATATAGACACAGAGATTTTTGGTCAAAACAAGACCCTGGAAAAACATGCAAGGGGAAAACCAGTGAGAGAGGGGAATTTATTATTTTATGAACTAAGAGAAATGTTTTCTTTTACATCAGAATAATTATCAGCAAAATACACAAACTTATCTCAAGAATGTGCCTAGCAACTTCCTTGAAAACAGATCCAAACTTCCTTGAAAATTGTTCCCAAAAAATCAAAATTGTGCGGCCCTAATTTTTTGTGCCTTTGGTTGTACAAATTGTATGGATTATTTCCCAGAAATTCATGTCGAGTATGATTTCTTGATTTCTATGTCAAATTTGTTCTACGGTATCCTTGAAACTTGTGCCAAACTACCTCAAAAATATGTTGTATGGTCTCCTTGAATTATATGCATACAATTGATGTACGACATCACCAAATTATGTACTATACTACCCTCATACTAGTTGCATCTTCTGCCTCAATATTCATACCACAAACTTGCCTTGGAATTCATGCCAATTTCATCAAGTTGCCTCTCTTCTCTAGCTCAACTTCTCTATCATTCACCCTCCAAAACTCATGAAAAATACCAAATGAAGGGTGCCTCAATCCCTAAGTTGAATTGACGAGGGAAGATGAAGAGTCTCATGATCCAATGGTGGTGATTTGATTAGATCAATGGTGGTGATTAAAATTCTCTTTAGTCACCCACTTCATGAAATTTCCCTAAAGTCACTTTTAATTTTATCTCTAATAAAATCAATTCACTAGGGACCACATTGGACACTTTCTCACCCCTAAATGCCTAAGTTGTGAGAAACACTTATCCTTGGTACATTTTTATTATTTAACACTCCCTCTTACCGAGGAAGGTGTTCTTCACCACTCCCAACTTATCTCTAAAGGGTACAAACTTGCCTCTTCCCAAAGTCTTAGTGAGGATGTTCGCTACCTGCTCATCAATGGATGTAAACTATAGCTCAACTTCCCCTCTTTGAACATAGTCTCAGATGAAGTGATATTTGATATTGATGTGTTTAGACCTATCATTAAAAACTAGATTCTCATAGAGTTTTATATAGCTCTGATTGTCACAATAAATCACCGTGGGTCTCAACTGCACACCAAATATCCCAACCAACAACTTGTGAAGCCATATGGCATGATTGGTTGCCATATATGCAGCCTCTACAGAACTCAAAGCCATTGAATTTTTCTTCCTACTGAACCAAGACACAATTGTTGATCCTAATCCAAAGCAACAACCTTAAGTACTCTTCCTATTAATGGCGCTTCCTGCCTAATCTGAGTATGTGTAGCCAATCAATATGATTCCATCCCCTCTCTCATATTCCAGGCCATAATACATCGTACCCTTAAGGTACCTGAGCACATCTTTTGTTGCCACCCAATTCACTCTCTGAGGATAAACCATAAATTGACTGATAATGTTGACAGCAAAAAAAATATATGGTCTGGTGTTGACCAGATACATCAATGAGCCAATCAATTGACCACACATCGTGGGATCAACCAACTTTGACTCAGAAGAATGAAGCTTATTCCAGTTGGTTATATTGGGTGTGGAAATGGGCCTACAATTATCCATTTGGAATCTCCTCAGAATGTCAACAACATACATGCCCTGTCTCGAAAAGATATGTCATGGCTCCTTCCAAACCTCCAATCCTAAGAAATAGTGCATCAGTTCAATGTCTTTCATCTCGAACTCTGAAGCAAGACTCTCCTTGCAACCAACTATGACTCTCTCTACCCCTATAATGAAGAGATCATCCACATATAGCACAAGAATGAGAGGATCCTCTCCAACCACAATGAAGTAAAGGTTGGGATCCCCCTCACTCTTCTCGAAACCCATTTATTGCAAGTATGTATCAATCCTAGAATACCAAGCTCTAGGAGCTTGATTCAGTACATACAAATCCTTCTTAAGTATGCACACATAAGAATCTCTCCCATGCACCTCAAATCCTTGTGGCTTCTCAATGTACACCTCCTCCTATATGAGATCATTCATAAGTGTGGTCTTCACATCCATCTGATGTATCTTCCAACCCATGTCTTCTCCAATGGATATCACTACCCTAATCGAGGTATATCTAGAAAACGGAGTGAAGGTATCATCATAGTCAACTCACTCTACCTGTGAGAACCCTCAAGCTACAAACCGAGCCTTGTACTTCTCAATGTTTCCATCAACAACATACTTAATTTTGTAGAGCCACCTGGAATTCACTACTGACTCCCCCTCATGTCTCGGAACCACCTCCCAAACATCATTCTTCATGATGAAATTGTATTCTTCTACCATGGCATCCTTCTAGGCCTGTTGACCTACTAACTCCTCAAAGGTGAAAGGATGAGACTCAATTATGCTACTCACGATTGCTAAATAGCTGCAAAATTTCTTTGGAGGTTGACTCTCCCTCATAGACTTCCTAGGATTCCCCACAGATCCTTGAGCTTCCTTAAAGGTGTCATGTATCCATTTAGGTTGCCTCTTCCCTACAATGGAATCTTGTGGAGGGGACTCCTCATCAATCCCAATACATGGATATTGAGTACCTGAAGATGATGATCCTCTGAGGTCGTCTAAGAACTAGGAGACTAAGAAATTCTACCATGTGAACCAATAACCTGAGGACTAGTAATCTATGACCCTGTCACCTATGGACTAGTATCCCAGGAAGTAGGTGGTCCTGAACTCTATGACACAATACTCTGTGATGGACTCATCTAAAGTTGAGGAGTTTGTTGCTCCTCCTACTCAATATCCAATGACCTCCTAAAGGCTCTATCCTCCTCAACTCTCACATTATGTCATACAATTGTCTTCCTCAAAGAGGGGATGTATATGCGGAAACCCTTTGAATTCTCTCTATATCCAAAAAATATTCCCTTCTCTGCCATGGGTTCTAGATTTTTCCTATTCTCAAAAGGGACATGTGAATATGTAAGGTACCCAAAAATCCTGAAGTGCCCAACCTCAAGCTTGTTCCCAAACAAAGCCTCCTCATGAGTCTTATCCCCCAAGACTTTGTGTCCACTCATGTTCTGTAGACAAAATACAATGATGCATGCCTCAGCCCAAATAATGAGTGGCATCCCATGATCATGTAACATGGCTCTTGCAGCCCCAAAAATGGCCCTATTCTTCCTCTCGGCAACTGCATTCTGATGTGGGTTGTAGGGAACGGTCAATTCTCTCTTAACTGTGGGGAATCCAGGAAGACTATGAGGGAGAGTAAACCTCCAGAGATATTTTGTAGCTATTTAGTGATGGTGAGAAACATCATTGAGTCTAATCCTTCCACCTTTGAGGAGGCAGCAAGAGAAGGCATTAAGAGAGAAAAACATATATGCCAAATCGTCCAAATTTTTCTTTGGGGTGAAGGAGGTAGAGTATTTGGATCATATTTTATCTCGTGAAGGTTTCAAGGTAGACCCTAACAATATTAAAGCCATGATGGACTAGTCGATTCCCAAAACATTGAAGAATCTTAGAGGATTTTTGGGTTTTACAGGTTACTACCGCAAATGATTCGTAACTATGGAAGAATAGTAGCACATTTAACTGCATTAACTAAGAAGGATGCATTTTCATGGACTCCAGAGGAAACTCAAGATTTTGAACAACTTAAAGAGGCAATGTGCAAAGCTCATGTCTTGACCACGCCAGATTTCACAAAAACCTTTATTGTGGAATGTGATGCCTCGGGAAATGGCATTGGTGTTGTTCTAATTCAAGAAGAAAGGCCCCTTTCTTTTGAAAGGAAGCCACTCAAGGGAAAGGACTTACACAAACCCATTTGTGAGAAGGAAATGGTGGCAATATTGCATGCATTGAAGCAATGGCGCCCTTACCTAATAGGTAGGCACTTCAAGGTCAAAACATATCATGATAGTCTTAAATAATTCTTGGAACGCGGACTATCTTCAGAAGAGAAACAAAAATGGGTGACCAAGATGTTGGGTTATGACTTTGAAATCATCTACAAAAAGGGGAAGCAAAATGTTGTGGCAGATGCACTCTCAAGAAAGGATGAATATGTTGAGGAATTTCTCTGTGTTATCTCTATCATCCAACCCAATTGGATAACAGAAGCAAGGGATGAATGGAAGAATGACGAAGAAGTGTGGACTCTCATTCAAAGGTTGCAGCAGGATTCCAGTGCACCCCATACATTTACAAGGAAAAATGATTCACTATGGTACAAAGATCACTTATATTTATGTAAGAACTCCCAACTCAAACAAAAGGTACTTTTGGAATTACACACCTCTTCGGTAGGAGGGCACTTGTCGAGCGATTTATATGCTAATGAATTCAGCATAAAATTTTCAACCCAGGGCTCATAAGATTCGAGGTGCAAGCACAATATATGCAGGATGAAAGCAAGTTAACCTAATCTAATGATTGGAAAAGAAACACACGACTGAAATTGAATTGCATGAAATAAACGAAAGCATGAAATTGCATAAATTACACCTAATTGAGAAAGCATGAAATTAAATTGCATGACATAAATGAAAGCGTGAAATTGCATAAATTAATCCTGATTAAGAAAGCATGAGATTAAATTGCATGACATAAACGAAAGCGTGAAATTGCATAAATTAATACTGATTGAGAAAGCATGAGTTTGGACAAAGGAAAGATCATCTATAACATAAATGACAAACATATGTGAGCTCACATAAAATATATATTAACAACTCAAAACAAGAAATCTATTATGGAGAAATCGATCTAAAACATCAACTCTATTACAACATGATGAAATCCATGACTAACTCATTATCTCAAGAGCAAAAGACTAATTATGTTCTTCTTTACTTTCTCTCTTCCTCTCCTCCTCTTCTTTACTTGTTGCATGTCCTCATGCAACCTTGTATAAAAAAAATTCTTCTAAATTTTGGCTTTGCATGATTATATATTTTTTTGAACAATAAAGAGGAGCATGTAGAAAATTGCATAAATTACACCTAATTGAGAAAGCATGAAATTAAATTGCATGACATAAATGAAAGTGTGAAATTGCATAAATTAAACCTGATTAAGAAAGCATGAGATTAAATTGTACGACATAAACTTAAAGCTGAAATTGCATAAATTAATACCGATTGAGAAAGCATGAGTTTGACAAAGGAAAGATCATCTATAACATAATGACAACATATGTGAGCTCACATAAAATATATATTAACAACTCAAAACAAGAAATCTATTATGGAGAAATCGATCTAAAACATCAACTCTATTACAAAATGATGAAATCCATGACTAACCCATTATCTCAAGAGCAAAAAGACTTACCATGTTCTCTTTACTTCTCTCTCTCTCCTCCTCCTCCTTCACTTGTTGCATGTCCCTCATGCAACCTTGCATAAAAACTTTCTTATGAATTTTGGCTTTGTATGATTATATATTTTTTTTAACAATAAAGAGGATGAAAACTTCCAACTGATCTAGTTTCATATCCCCATGCAACCTTGCATGGTTATTCCTTGGGACTTTTGGCTTCTTAATGAAATCATTCCATGATCTGAAATGCATTAGTGGCATCATTTTTCTTATGGTTGGTTCTTGTGTGGCAACCATGAATATAAAAATGTTGGTTCTTGTGTTAACAACATTACTTGTGTTTCTGCTGCAATACATAAGAGATTTGAAAGCATGCATGTATTGGAAATGATGAACCATCAATGTACATTAGAAAGCCTTTTCTTGATGTTATGAATCATGCCAAAATAGAGCAATATCTAGAATCAAGGTGCAACAAGGTGTAGTTTGGAAGAGACATGTTGATCAATGGTAAGTGAGATGAAATATGGAAAATGAAATCAAATGGTAATGAATATCCCCCCCCCAAATGAAGATGTGTTATGTGTATGAAAAGACCTAAGGCAATGGAACATGGTGAGGGAATTTTCCAAATTCATTCACCCTAGCATGTAAGGAATTGCATGATTAAAGTTTAGAAACAACATACCTCCACTTCTACCCAAAAAGTAGGTGAACCATGCAAGAGGGATGTCGCTACCACTAGATCAGAAAAAATGTGACTGTTGTTGTCATTGCGACTAGATCATGGGATGTGAAGTGAAGGAATCTGAATCACAGCTTGGTTGTATGAATCAAAAGATGAAGTCTGAAGTGGAACTGGGGTACTCTCATATGGCTGGAAAATATTGTTGCAACTGTTGATGGAGTCATGGAAAAGTGTATTGTCTTCACCTACTGCTAAACCCGATTGTACAATTCTAGTCATGTGAATGAATGTGTCGATGTCGGCATGAAAAGAAGTCATTGGATTACCACCATTGATGAATGTCATTAACCAATGCGAGGAAAACTCATCATTGATGTCAATGAGCGCTATGGTAACGGCACATCTTGCTAAGTGCAAATGAATGAGTTGGATGTCGAAGCCATCAGAAGATTCAGCAAATCAAGGGACATTGATGAAGCCCCATGATTGTCACCGTAGAGAATCCTTGCCATTAAGGCATGCAATCCCTCAAGGTACTCATAAGGACTCTAGCCTCTATCCCATAGCTGTCGAGAAGATGGGGCAAGACTTGTTTAAAGGTGGACCTTAATGAATTCCACATCGGGCCAACGCGAAGTTGTAAAAATATTTGGTAGGAATATAGATGTAAATATCTTGGTAGCAACAGGGTTTATGAAAAATCAAACAAGGCAATGTAGCCATGGAAAGGAATTGAATGGTTTTATTCATAAGGAAAAGATATGAACTAAAAATAGGGAAAAATGTATGCGAATCATAAAGGTAGGTACGTGTGAAGTCATGACGGATAAGGTAATGGAAGGTGGACTTCAATACATGGAGGATGGATAAGCTTGAAGGAGAGGGTAAGTGATCATGTCATGGAGTAATTGGTTTTCTGAAAGATGGTTGTGTAGAGGGAAATGTCGCGACATGTGTGATGAACAATTAAGCTCTTTCAAGCTTTTAATGAGGCATGTCTTCTGAAAATAGTGGTGATCCTTGAAAATCATTTTTGCATGAGAGTTGATCATCTTCAAACCTGTAAAAGGTTAGCACTAATCCTGCAATAAATATTGTGAGATCATTGAAAAAGGTAGTGCAAAAAGGAGTGCTAGTGAACCAATTAAAAATAAAATGAAATACATTATTTATTGATTGGTCGTGACGTATTTGTGAAAATGGTCTTCATGAATACCTACTGGCGGACTTCAAGGAAAAAAACAAAACCATAAGAAATGAAAGTGTGAAGTAATATCGTTTTCAGGAAGTTTTGTGATCCATTTGCAAAATCACTTCAGCATGAAATTGATTGTCTTTGAACCTGAAAATGTTAGTACTAAACCTGCAGAAAAATTGTGAGATCATTGATAAAAACCAGGCCAAATGTGAACAAACTCAAATTTCAAAATAAAGGTGTTTTACCCTCTTGCCATTAAGTGCCGCTAATTTTTCATCAATATTGTTTGAAGTGACTCAAAACATGCCAAAGAAAATATTGTTTTGGGGAATTAGGAAATGTCCATTTCCAGTAATTTGTTTTATTTCTTTACAATGTTTTGATTTCAACTACTTAATTTTTCTTTTCTTTTTATGGTTTTTCTTTTTATCATCACATCACATATTAGTATATAATAATAATAATAGAAAAAATATTTTATTATATTTTTTTTAACAATTTTTACTATTATTTTTATGGTTTTTTATTATTTTTTACCTAATGCTTATTTTTATTTATATGTTTTAAAATTTTATGTTGTGTCTTTTTAAAATTGTGATTATTTTGTTATGTTAAAAAAAATTGTATAAATAATTTTTTTTTAATTGTGATTAGTTTATAAAATAATATATTATTATATAAACTAATAATTTTTATTATGTTAAAAATTTATGTTGTGTTATTTTTTAAGTTTTATTGTTTCCTAATTGTTGTCTTTACTGTTTGATTCCTATGCTCTAAAATCATCAATACAACCACATGTCCTGCATCCCAATCCATCGTCTCTTTTCCCTCGCATTGAAAATACATTAGCAAATATAAAACCACGCAAAGAAATTCGAATGCCAGCCATGTCTCTGAAATATGAGTATTCGTTCTCGCCTGAGATTTTCCTTTCACTGAGACACAAGATTGAGATAGGTGATGATTGTTATCAATAAGGAGCTAATTGTTCGTCCAGAAGCAATGGACACCGCGCATCGCGACAAATTTCAGGTGGAAGGGTTTAGGTTAGCTTGAGTCAAGGCTTCAACCTAAGGGTATCAGTGAGCTTCCCACCCAATCGGCCACCGGATGGGGAGCTCATTTAGGGATGGCTTAGTCCGTTGGAGACATCCTAGTAATTCAAGGGGAAGAATCAAGGTTGTGGGTATCAAGGTTAAGGATAGGCTTCCCTTCACGATTATCTGCCAATAGAGATAGTCAAGGGGAGAAAGTCACCGAATGGCACACATGCTTCATGCAGATAAGACAAATAAAAGCTAGAATTGTGCCGCGCTAATATCATTAATGACTATCTTCTAAATATATATGAGCAATTAAATACATGTAATTATTGACGAAGTCAATGGTTGCAACTCAAAGATAAAGGCTTGTAACACTTCTTCAATAAATACAAATGAGATATAGGCATTCAATGTGTGAAATCAGATCTTTATTACATCACAATGCAGTAAATATCATAAATCTGCTCATACATATATAATGTTGTTGCGTCACTATTGCAGAAATGGGTGACGTCAACCCTAATTTATGTCAATTTTGGAGGGCAAAAAGTGAACGTTTTGCTTATTTAACCAAAGAAAATAATCTACACTTCAAATGCCAACCAAATCACAAGGTTTCACACTTAAATAGTGGCTAAAAGAGGCTTGACGTCATGAGTATTGCTGTTGTTACAGAAGTGACGTCAGCCCCAAAACAATTCAGTTTGAGAGACAAAGAGAAGGACGTTTACAAATTTAGACTTATGAAAGTGATTAACAACTCAAGGTCTATCAAACAAGGTGACAAATGTCAAAACTTTTTAGGCCAAGCAAGGGTTTTAGACATGTATGACATCACCTATATTGTTGTTGTTTTTAGGGTTAGGGTTAGCTAGTCAAAGAGGTGGACGTTTTAACAAATCAGCCAATAAAAAAGCTTAAAACCTCTATGGCTATCAAGAGATGACTCAGCCGCAAGTTTTAGTCCAAACACAAGTTTAAATAAGGCAAGACGTCATCATCA
>SNQJ01S0048742.1:0-26416 GCA_010110895.2 Picea sitchensis
TTAATAATTATCTTCCTTCTCCTCCATTCCCAAATGTGATAAAAAATGTTTGTGGCATTGTCTTGGGCAAAATTAGCCAAAAATTCTATCCTGGAATCATACCAAACAGGGAGTTGGAAGTGGTTTAAGAAAACCATGGCTAAATCAATGAATGTTGAGTACTTCCCCCTGTCAAGTTCAATATACAATTTGGCAGTGCATCTAGTGAGAGTAAGATGGATAAAATGCAATCTAATCGAATTGTCATTGAGCAAGTTGGATGAGTACCACAAGTGGAACATGGTCACGTGGTCCTATGGATATTTGCCACTATTCCCTTCAAATTTTGGAATGTCTGAATATATTTTGGTCGGGACCGAAAGGAAATTGTAGTCATGACAAATGGGATCATTCATCAACTTGGAAAAATATGGAAAATATAAAGTTTCCAGAAATGGTAACCTAAGCTATGGCATTGAATGATGAGCATCCTAAAAAAGAAGTTCCTTGGTTGTAATTGGAACCATGTTTCTAGAAATATTTTTCTATTAAAGTAGATATTGGGATAAAACCTTGTGACCCATAGTTGAATGGAGGAAAACTTCGACCTATCTAGTTCCGGAGAGGAAAACCAGGATTACCTCCAACGGACCCCCCATGGAAATGAAAAAATATTTGCATGGGGGTGGACTGACCGAGAAAGGGGTTTCCCCCTTGTGACATCACTTGGAAGGGATTCCAATGGCCTTGGAGAGGGGTACTCCCCAATGGAACCCCTAGCAGGGATAAATATCATTGCTAGGGGGAAGATTGACATTGGAAGGGGTTTCCCCCTACTAACACTACATATGAGGTGAAAGGGTTACTACCAAACCCACAGTAATGTGTGAATGGGGTCAAATTAGACAGAATAATAGCGCATTGGGATATGATAACTATAGAGGCACCCTGGCCCCATGCAGGGTTCAGGTCAGAAAATGGAACAAGTCCACTTCTAAAGAATGGAGATGACAGAGGAATGTGAAATTCACCCCAAGAAAAGGCTTGGTAAGCATCTGGAGTGCTCTCTGTGCAAAAAATTTATGATTGGAATGTTGGTTTAGACCTAACCATCACGTTAATCACGTTCATCGATGACATTTTGTAAGAGAAATCATTTGTTGTTGATGTAATGTTGCTAGTTGTCACGACAACAGTGGAATGAACCACATTTGTTGTTTCAGCCGACATACTAGGATGAAATATTCCCTTGGTAACTATCACCGAGGTGGAAGTTGTAGGGGATCCTGACCTTGACATTGGTAGAGTGTACTCCATAATATCCCAATGGAGATGAATATTATTAGTGAAGTCGTATCCTGGATGTGGGACTCGTACGACCGGAAATAGGAAATTCAAAGGTAACAAAGATCTAAATTAGTGAGAAAATTATTCATCCCCAAGATCCTCAACAATTACCTCTTTTATTTCTAAAACATTCAATTTTGGAGAGTTATATTCTAGGATCTCAGTCTGACCAACCAGTAAACAATTTTCGGACTGATCAAGTTGATGCCTTTGTAGAGGCCGGGGAGAACTTTTCCTAATCTCTTCCTCGGGTGAAAGGCCTTGAATTATCCTCGATCTTTGAGGTATTATGTTGTTAATATTCTATCAAATTTATGTGATACTCATTTTATTCTACTTTATTATATCTTTTGAATCACCCCAATTGAATCTTATAGTCAAAATATATGCAAATTTCCAACAACAAAAAAAGCACACCTTTTAAGCCTTGATTTGGAGGTGGTTCTGCTAGACGATATTTCTTCTATTGTATCTCCAAAATTGCATCCCTTATGGGTCTGAAATTTCATTATTTAGTTCTCTGATACATCTTCTCTACAATTCCATATGTATGATCAAAATTGGATGGGCCAAGTGGAAGTTATGGTAACTTCCCCACACCTTGCTGATTTTTGGGCCTTCGAGGAGAGAATACTTGTAAAGAATTCTAAGGGGAAAATATATGATATTGGATTCTGACACTTGTATGATAAATACTAAAGAATGTCCACTATCCAATGCAACTGGTCTCACTTAATTTGGATACTCACTTAAGAAGATATCAATGTTTTACTCGAAACACCTATTTGATACTAGTTAATATGACTAGTCAACTACCCTATCTTACATAGGGTGTATATATAAAAGTGGGATGCCCCCAATGCTGAAATTTTTATCAAAGCTACCTTTATAATATATCCAAATATACTATGATTTTCAAGGTCTGAAACATCATAGAAATCGTTTTATAACAAACATTTCGTGATGACAAAATTGAAGATGATTGCAGAACCTGATCTTACACACGATATATCTTTGAAAGTTTAAATCCTCAGGAAATATAATTTTAACCCCAAGTACCTTGATTCGTATATTAAATATTCTATAAGTATTTTCTTATGAAATGTAGTAGAAAATAAGTTATATAAAAAATTCAAAGGTGTCTTAGATGCAACAGTGAAACCCCAAGACCTTGAGCTCTGATACCAAATGTTAAGATACAAATATCAAAATAGAATAAAAACCTTGGAATAAGTACTCAACTCCTTGAAAAAGATATAATTTCTTATAATAAGCCTCTTTGAGGGGGAAACATCCTTATACACCACATAAATTTACAAATACAAGATGATTCCAAATGAAAATGTATCCTTTGTATATATACGAGAATAGGAGGTACAATTACAACTAATGGACCCAAGCCGACATAAATATAATAAAATACTAATGTTATATGCCCCAATTAAGGGGCAATGTGCCACTATTTAGGGTTGAACATTGGTTGGCCACTTTGAGTGATCAACTCTTAGTGACAATCGACTCGCCTTCCTAAGGTTGAACTACCTTCACCAAACACACCACTATAAATCCCTAAAGATAAGACAAACACAAAAAAAAAATTCAAGATTCAAACTCAAGTGAATTAATCCTTCGCACTAGAAAACAACAAAGTGGTCTTGGGCCCTTCCAGACGAAGGCACAAATTGATTAAGTCTCATGGACCAATGCACAAAGGTATAAGAAGTAGTTATCCTGATATCGAAAGATAAACCTTATTCTGTGTAAGAACCCATGCTTTGTGGGGCACCCTCCAGCAGTACTGAAGTGTGTGATACAAAATTTTCCCTAGGTACTATGAAAAACCCCAACAGTCACCTTGTGATACACCTAGGACAAGAAACTATGTTTATCAGCTCGTAGTCGGTGTCCAGGGGGTACAGTTGATAGTCGAGATCGAAATTTTGGGTAGGGTAACAAATTTTGAAGCCTCGAAAGAACCTCCTCTCACGGAGCTTTGGGTACAATTGAAACCCCCAATACACAATCTCTCCACTACGCTTGATGCAACTCTCGAGGGGAATCTCCTCGATTATTCCTTACGTAAATTCACATTAAACTCATGTGTTAGAGGATCTTCTGGACCAACCTATATGAAAAATAGGTTCTACAGTCCCTATCTCAAACACTTATGTTTCTATAGTGGCCTTGGATAAATTTACTCTCCAACCTATGCCAAGGCGCTATCCTAAACTTGTTTGTTCACCCTAGAAAAATGAAAATTTTCTAATAAATTTTATTTATGTGTTCATTTTAATGGGTTGTTATTTACTCAGAAAGGGTGTGGATGAACCTTTGGTGATGTTTATACTAACTCCAAAATTAATGCACTATATGAAAACAAATTCATTTTCTTCAAATGAAAATGTATGCAACAACGCTTATGAAGAAAATTCTTTTCTTTTTTAGATGACAACAAAAAAATTGAGTGCAAGATTTAGGACACCTTGAAGTGCAATTTCCAATTCTCTTTCTGAAAACAAATGCACACAAGATTGAAAAACTTTTACCACTGGATTCTTTTCATTTTTAATAAAAACACTACCACTACCAAATCATAATGCAACTACCTAAATGCTAAGTAACTACCCCTTTTATTGAAAATATGAATGGAAAGGGTTCAAGAAATGAGAAACAAACAAATAGGTATTTTTGTTTTATCTTTTTCGTTTACAAAAGAAAAATAAATACAGTAATGTAATTGTTTTCTTTTTGAAATAAGGCATAAAGCAGGAAAAAAAACAAAAAACGTTCAACCAAGACACCAATGAAAAGAGAGTGAATGTAGATATCTAAAGAAACATGGCTATTCTTTTAGTCTACTCAACAAACCTTGTACTAAACAATCTAAGAAAAACTTTTAATATTTTTTGTACATCAAACATTCAGAACTTAATAGAGAGAAACCAAATAGAGACTAAAGATAGTCTAGGTTATTGATCATACCAAGCATTCAATCTAGAAAGGAAGAGGAATTTAAAAAAAATTCAACTTCACACAAGTCCACAACTGTTACCAATGCAACTCATGAATATTTACAAGCTATAGATATACAACTCGCAAATGGACGTGGGATATAAAGATGCAACTCACGAACATCAAGGTAAGATTAGAAAATTTAAAGGTCCACTCAGAAACAAAGGGATTTAGGACTTAGCAATAGGTCATGTGAGGATAAAAGAGTATGAAAGACTGAGAAACTAATAGAAAAATACAAATCAAGAAATAAAGACACCTCAACCAAACTGGCCCAACTAGGACTATCCTATTTTGATTAAGGTATTTTTCCCCTGTGATCTTGGGTCAGGATCACAACAGAGCAAGACTAAGTGAAAGAGACAACAATATTCGCTCAGTGAAAAGCACACAAAAACTAAAGAAAATAACTACCTAAACTAGGAGAATGTAGGGATAGAGAGGAGAAAATAAAGTGCACCTTGTTCACCCATTTGATGACGATCCCCACTCTATTTCTTCAAAGGGCACCTGATCTTCTGTTGGAATCAACCTGCAAGATAGATATAAAACTAGTGTTGTGATGAAAGTGGTTATGCAATCAAAAGAATGTGCATGTTATATGTCATATCCAAAGTAAGCATAAAGATAAACATACATTGAAGACATAATCTAGGGGAAAACAAACTCTTTTATTATCAGCAAGTGGAAAAGGTAAGTTACAACCTTGTCCACCCTTAGGCACCGTCTTGAATCCAACTATCTGGGTTCCTCTGGGAATCCTCAAGAATAAACTCAACTGATGTCATCTTATTTCAATGACTCATATAAGGATAAGGAGACACCCTATCGCCACATAAAATCAGAAAGAAACTTTGTAAAATGAGTTTCCATAATAAAGGGGATGTTTCTCAGAGAATTATATGGAAGGTAGGATTGCTAGATGTTGGCAACATAACTTTTCACCAAGGGACTTGTGTCCTTTATTTATCCCTCCAAGGATGTTTTATATCTTCCCAAAGAGGTTTGGGGAGTTTAATTCTATTGTGTACAAGAAAATTTCATTGGGAAACAAACCCAACCGAAAAACCCTCCCGAAAACATGGGATTATTTTGTTTTTGACCAATTTTGAGGGCATACACTAGTGTTAGTGAGGAAAATCGTGTTTGTCCATGTGTTTCACTAGGAAAAACCATGGATATGCTCTTAGGGCATGTTTTTTAAATGATTTTTGAGAGGTATTTTAGGGAAAAGTATAGAAAGCATTGGGAAAGGGTTGGGCCATGCAAAAAATGCATAGGTGTGGCATTTTATGCTATAACAACACCATAAAGGACTTATCACCATATTCTTATGTAGAGTTGGAAGAAGACACAATTTTTCATAAGAATTATAGAATAAAAAGATACATGAAACATGAACTTTATCAGATAGGGTTCAAAGGAAAACTTCTAGAAAAGAAAAATGGTACTCTAGAGAGAGGGTAGAGGAAACGTTTCCTCACGTTATTCAATAAATAGTTTGGGGACCAAAATCCTCCCTAAATGGGGGGGTATGATACAAATTGGATCATCATATAATTTTTCATCTATCTTGGTACTTTGTAGGTGGAAAATTGGAGGAATCATCTTGCAAGACCATTTTAGCAGGGATCCCAGTTTGGAAAATTAGGTATGAAATATGTTGGATCCATTTTGAGGAATTAAACGGAATTTTGTTTTTCAAGAAAATACCTTGTTTCTCTTGACAATATTCTACACACTAAGGCCTTTTCAAATGTGCAATAATGACATCAATTAGATCTCGCATGTGAAATTAATTCATCCTGCAAGTTGACCTACCTTGTTGCCCACCATGGTACAAGTCGATGCCACGTTATCCCCCATTACTCAAATCTGTGGGGATAGCCACATGTGGATTTTCAAGAAGATTCTAGAAGTTCCTAACCTTATAACTAATTTAGGATTGAGTATGTCAAAACCCTAACCCTACACAACTTTCGGGCTATGTTAAATAATAGTCCACTACAAGAAGGGATTCTATTCTTTAGAATTGTATTTGTTCCATAGTTGAGAAAAGACATCTAGGAGTGGTATTTTTAGAGCATGTTATAAACATAAGCCTAAATATAATAAGAGAATAATAATATAATAAATTATCAATAAATTAATAAATAACATAATAGTAAAATAAATAATTTAATAATTAATTATAAAGTCATTACTATTTGTAAAAGGGTGCTTTGGATATATTTATAACCAATCCCCTATCCATGTAACATCATCAATTATTCATTGTTCTCTCTCTCTCTCTCTCTCTCTCTCTCTCTCTCTCTCTCTCTCTCTCTCTCACACACACACACACACACACATTTGTTCTTATCATATAATTGAGTAAAAATATTGAAATTTTATGCTTATATAATGGGATTTTATATTTTATCTAGTATCAAATCCTAGTAAAAAAATTACCAACTTGTTAATTATTTTTTTACTATATTATTGATAAAAAGGAAATTGCTCACTCGGTAAAACAATTTCATTGGACCCAGTAAAAAAACCATTTTGTGGATATATCGTGGATACATTTTCCATACATATAACCACCATTCTTCGTGAATTAAATAATAAACTCATTAATTGTGTCCATGAGTCAATAAATAGATCATTTGAAAAATATAAATATGACAAACATAAGGAACACATTGAACTAGAACTTACTCATGAAAACTATACTCATTGGGTGATGAAGACAAATCAAGATGGCTACTTTCCCAATAGAGAAGGAACAATTAAAGAGACCAAAAAAGAGGATAAAATTTATAACTTATATTTTAATTCTGATGTAGATTGTAGAACTGATGGAAAAAACAAGTTTCAAAATTGTGAGTCTTAGTGGGAAATAAAGGATAAGGATTTTGAGGAAATTCCAAAGAATAACATTGATGATAACATAAGGTTACACAAATTAGATAACGGGAAATCACATAGACAGAGGGGATATGAAGGTATGCCTTATTTGCCATCCTCTGATTTAGATCAAGGAACTGTTTCTATGGATGTTGGATGCTTTGTTGTCAAAGGTAGAGTTGATGTCAAGGAAATTGAAAGAAAAAATAAATGTGCATATTTAGATTATCACAGACAACAAGTGAAGAAACTAAAAGAAACAAATTAGGAAATTTATCTTTTCATTTGAAGAAGACCCTGAATTTCAAAAATTCGGGAAAGAAGAAGAAAAAAAAGACATGCTAGAACCTCAAAAATGTATGATCTTGGTGTTGGCCAAGGTAGAACTAGATGCACTAATTTCCTAAGCAAAGGATGGGATACTTAAAGTGTGTAAACTAATCATTGACCCTAAATCTATATTATATCATCCTCAAGGTTCAAATCAAGTACTTAGAGTAGATAACTCGAATGCTACTAGTGGGAGAATCATAGTCTTCAAGTATAATTATAAGGGAAAACTCAACAATAAATATTATTCAAGAAACGTTAAGTTCCATGGTTTGAGTACACATACATGTTGAGGATATAGTTTGTGCATTTTCTTTAATAATGGACAAATTTATTGAGCTATTGCTACTAGGGAGAATAAAATTCATTCTAGAAACATTAAAGAGTACTTCATTAAATGGAAAAACCCTACAAAGGAAGATGTGTATTGGGAGACAAGAATTTTCACCAGCAAAACATATACAAAAATAACTTACAAATCCCATGCTTTTTCCATGAACAAATATTCCAAATAATATCCAACAATCTAGACTCAAGGTGAAAGTCCACAGGAAAGAAAAATTCATTACTTTGAGGACAAAGGAAATGTTATAAACATAAGCGTAAATAGAATAATAGAATAATAATATATTAAATGATAAATAACGAAGTAAGAACGTAATGATAAAATAATTAATCTAATACTGAATTATAAAGTCTTTACTATTCATAAAAGGGTGCTTCAACTATATATATAACCAAGCCCCTCTCAATGTAACATAATCATTATTCAATCATACACACACACACATTCTTCTCAAATGATTGAGTAGATATATTGGAAGTTTATGCTTAGATCATGGGATTTTACATTTCACATCATAACAAAGGAATAGGTATATTTTTTAGCATCCTTTCACACCATAGTTTCATAGGCAACTCCATAGTGAGTGTTCATTCCTTTGTATTTTCATTTAGAGAAGTGAAACAAAAAGAGTAGAGCATAGGCCTCACCTTTGAGATAGGTTTTCTCCTATATTGGGTTTACTTGGGTAAATCATGTGTTTATTTGTGTGTATGGTGGGTTTTTAATTTTCCTCTACTCTTTTATTTTCATAGTCCATTGATTTTCTATAAAAATAGAGAAATAAGCTAGAGATAAAAATATGATGTCTAAGGAAATAAGCCTACATAATAAAAATTTCAACATATTATAATATTTATTGTGATCAACTATTCAAGTGGAATATCCACGATAGTTTTGAGATCATGTTTTCTCATCATATTTTAAACACAAAGCAATTCTACAAGTGCATGATAAAATCACATTGGTAAATGTTACCTCCAAGGGTTGGTTGCTCAATGATAGGTAAATTTCCAACACATATGCATAAAAGAAACATATTTAGGTGTATAAATAAATGATAGGGTATTGACCAACACTTAGAATTCCATCCCCATTTGGAATGAATTATTCACAACTTTTTGTCAGTGTTTCTATTCTATTGGATATTGTATGTTTATGGGAAAGGTGGCTTTAGTTGCAAAACATTTCAACCAAATTGTGCAATAATACATTGAGGCATTCTGTAAACTCGAGATACATATATCCATTATATATCTTCAACAAGTACATACTATTGAGTTAAATTCTTGTTTTCTTCCTTAGTTGCATCATGATGTCACCTTAGTCCTTAGTGCATCTCTTTTCTTATATTTCCAAAATATTATTTCCACTTAAAAATAGTTTCATAAGTTACTTCTTTCATTTAAGTCTCCATATTGAGTGTATCCTACTCTCATAGGATCCTTCACTCCTTTTCCTTCCCTATCTCCCACTAGCCAATATTACACTTTTCAGAAAATGACCTCTCACAACACAATAGGTGTTTGTGCCATTCATTCCTCGCACTTTGCTGAAGATTTAATATTTTATCTAGCCACATACACGGATCCTCCCAAGGACACGATTGATGTGAAGAATTTTGTTGAACCAAATCCCAACCTAGTAGTTGTGACATGTCCTTTGAATCCTACAACCTCCACAAAATCTTTCTAATTTCACAACTATCAGATTAAATCTCATATGGTTCAATTGATTATGGAAAGAGTAGTCAAAATAATTTGATATCATCTTCTCTTGTCAAGATGCTATATTTGCTAGTTAACCCCTATCCACACCCTTACAATATTGGATGGGTAAAAAAAAGTGCTCAATCCTTATTTTTGTTGAAATAATTTGTTGTCACCTTTGTTATTATACCTCATTTTTTAGACATCAATCCTTGTGGGTAACCTCTCTTGATTTATTTGACTTTCCTATAGGTATTCCTTACTAATTTGTATGATTTTCTAGATATGAATCTGACTCGAATGTCTATATCCTCAATAAAGAGGGATACCATTATCATTTTTATTCCTCAACTAAATTATACATTTAACCTCTCTTAGGAAATCATATTTTAGAAAGTATCCCTCCATAAATTACTTCACTTTTTCATTCTATATCATGACACCTATGATAATCGAACATCATACAAAACATGACTACCTCCTATTTTTCCCACTAAATCACAAAATATTTTCCTTTACATCATTGTTCAATGATCATGTTTCTCATTTTTTTGGTTTTCAATGAGTACTACCACATGTTTTCTTCATTTTCCTCCTTTGAAACTTGATCTTGGCCTAGATTCTACTCAATATAGTAATTCCAAAAATAGACTTTCCAACTACAAGAAATAAATGTAGCCAATTGTATACCAAGAGGAGAAGGGAGAGGAAAATATCGATTATTTTTAAGAGAATTCATTTAAATCCTATTAATAACATACAAACAAACACTCTTCTTCTAGTTAGACACTTTTGTCAAATAGACATGCATAATAAACCAAGAAGATGGAAAAATTGGTCTTCTCATCACATTCATTAGTCATCCCACCAAATTTGGTAAGTGAGGGAAGCATTAAAAATTTATGTGATAGCAATTTGGACCAACAATTGTCTAAAAATTAGGAGACCAAAGGATCCACCAAACAAAAATTTAATACCAAGGTGGTTAATCAATAGGAAATATTGGAAAATGCAGCTATGACTACTCATGATGTACCCAAGGAAAATGGGTCTAACATAGAAACTCAAAAATGATGAATCCAAGTGCTTCATATTTTTAACATGGATGATGAGAATGGAGAAAATAACATACCTCCTTTAATTGATAGAAAATAAAATGTTTCCATAATGTCTCATTTGAAATCAAAAGATCCAATACTATAGTTGGAGGCTTTGTTCATTTTTAATTTGGCAATAGTCAATATGCATATTGAACTCAATCATATTATATTTTATTATTTTCGGAAGATAATTTTCACTAGATACTCACTTACCAATTCACTTATGGAGATAGATGGTTGTATTTTTCTTAATGAGATGGTAAAATTATAGATTATTGTCCTATTTGTTGCCACCTTTTTTATTTTTCCATAGGCCTAGCATTTTTTTCAAAAAATATTCAATATGTTGGATTTGTTTTTATTTTTGGTGGTCTACTCTAAAATTTCATATTCATGTGATTTAATATCATTAATTCCTTTCTTTTCTGGAACACCTCTTCAACTAGTGTCTTCGTGGATGATTTCCTCTCAACCACAATGGTTAAATTTTTTACTAGAAAAAAACAAGTACCATTGTAATCCACTACAAGGAGAACACCTTTTAGTGGAAGTTTTTATAGAAACTCCCCAAAAAATCTATACCTTCTTTATTTGTAGTAGAGTTTGTTAGTAGAGGTGGGCAATCGAAGGTTTTTGTGGACATTTTTTTACCATTTTTCCTTTAAGGTATATATGCACTAGTGCACACATAAACAATAACACACCAATTCTTAAATATTCAAAAGCACCATAATACATTATAATAAAAATAAAAAGCATCGATCAAAGTGCATTGTTTCCATTGAACATTACACCCTGGTGCACATCATTGTCATCAGGTGCACCATGGTTGGGTAAATAAAAAAAACACCAAACCAATTTTCATTATTACATTTCATCTTCTTCTTCCAAACTCTCAATCAAGCACTGATGCTCACCCTCCTTCCAAATACACCTTTTTTCCAAATATCTATAATGAGTTGGATAGCTTTATTTGTATATTCCATGTATTTCCAAATTTTTGAAATTACCATGAATTTTTATTTCCTCTCAATAGTGAAACCATGTCTCCTCAGGACATAAGAATCCAAATAATGTTTTTTATTAACTTCCTATTTTCATTTTCATCCAATTAAAATTTTAATTTGGCATTATTTTCATTTTTTCTCCAATCTCCCGCAGTGTGCCTAAATGCTTCGACTTACCCCAAAGAAGTGTTTCCAATGCTAAATCAAAATTAAGCACCATTGTTGGTGTATTTAATATAAATGTATGCACCAGTTCCATTAAAGGAAGAACACCACGACATTTAAAAAAAAAGAAAAGTGGTGCATCCTTTAGGATTCCCCACAACTGGTGTGTATGTGGGTTCTCCTTGCACTAGAACATTCCATTTAATTAAGGGCACCACTATCTTTATGTTCTATAAAATTCAACATAGAGGTGAAACCATTTTAACCAAATGAACTGATACTATTTACAGAACTACACTAGGACATATATTGACTGACTTGGCATAGCGTATCATCACATTAAATCCTCCATGACTAGTTCTTAATGATTCATAATGAAATTATAAACAAAATTTAGGTGCTCCAATTTCAGAGTGGCACCAGTGCGTTAACAGTAACACATCACACCACTTAAATTGTGATAAAACAATTTAAACTAGTGGTGCCCATAGGTCCAACAAATGCATCGGTGTTATAAAGATAATGGCACTAGGATGAACATTTCATAATATATCATTGAAATGCATTGTATTCAATACACTAGTAAAATACATGGAAGTGAAAAAATAAGCATGGAGCATCGATGCATAAACGCTAATAGTATGCACTGCGGTAGGTTTTAAAAAATAAACATAACAATGCAGATTTTGTGAGGCCCCATATTTGATGCATTATTAAAGAAAACACACCACTAAACAACATGTTGGTACTCTAGTAGAACTCGCACACTATTTCCTTCAATGTAATAAAGTGCACGGACAATTTTCCTCGCTCTAAATTTTAGCGCAATTGTGCTTCTTTGTCAATGAAATGAACCGGTGTGGTTAAAAGAATTGCAATGGGAAAATATTGAACGATTTGGTATGCCGAGGTGTTTCATTGGATGCCTCATTACTAGTTCTCTATAAAATCCAATGTACCACAAAATTTAATGTTGATGCTAAAATAACATGGTAGCACCGGTGAAATCACATTATCTTGTCACAACACTTAAGTTGAAATAAAAAAAATTAACCTAGTGGTGCCCTTAGGTACAAAAAATGCATGGGTGTTGTAAAGATCATGACATCGGGCCGATTATTTCACAATTTAACGGTGTGGTGCATCTTATGGGATTTACTACTAAAATACGTGGTGGTGTGAAAATAAATATGCAACATCCATCCATTTTAGTAACACTACCACATGGTGACACTATTTTTATAATATAGATCATCATTGGCAATGTGTATGTTCTAGTTCTGGTGCATTAGTTACTTTTATATATTTTTTTGCAAACATAAATTAATTTTATATTTTTTAAATACAATTTATTTATATATTGGTTTGTTTTATAATTTCAATTTATTTTATCTATATATGTGTGTGTGTGTGTGTGTGTGTGTTCCTAACAATATTTATATGTGAATAAAAGTTGATGACAATGAGAGGAGGAGAATTAGCCACAACAATGGGTCAAAACATATACATTTGTATGTGAGTAGGAGGTCAGGGAGAGGGAGAGTGCTTTATTCTCTTATATTTCATAGAAGACACTTGCCCTTTTGATGGATGTTTTTCTCCTCGGGTTTTTTGAGGAGGGAACATCACTCAAGGGGGACTCTTCATTATTATCACAATTGATCCATTATTTTGATCATGATCAACAAACATTTAGGGTCTACCCCAATCTGTGGTATCATCCCATAGAGGAGGATGCTTATTTCATCACTAGGTTTTCTAGGAGGGGGAGAGGCTTTACCTCAGTTCCCTAATCTACCGACTAGTGTTGCAAGAGAGAAACAAGTAGCATATGTGAATAGATATATCCATCCAAACATTCATTTCTCTTTGAAATTGTAGGTTCATGGTGGTTAGTTGTAGATTTTTTCATTTGATAGAAAGGAGGTTAGTTTCCTAAGTCTTATTATATTGGCACTATCACACATTATCTATGATGATCAATGCATTAGTTTCTCTTTGTTTCATTATGTATATAGTTAGTGCAGAGGATATGATTGACTAGGTGGTCAGAGATTTTTTTCAAACAATTTGTTTTTTCATTGGATCATTATCGCATTGTTTTAAAAGGGACGATATTCTTCCCATTTTATTAAGAGTTATTTACATTATTTGTTGAGAGGGTTCATTCCACTCGACCAGTAATACCCCTCTTTCCTATTGGTCCTATAGTTGATGTGCATATGCACATTTGGGGAAAGTTGTTACCCAAGAGGGGCCAAATAGACTTCCTTTGTACTCTGATCGGTAGGGATGTATGTGATTTTTTGGCTAGAGAGGGTAATCATGTCCTCAATATTGTACAATACCTGTATGTTGGAATGTATTGGAGAGGATGTTCAAACATCCTATTTACAACATCTAAGCCACCAAATGAGAGGTAATATTATTATTATGTTTTGAAAAATCTAGTTGCATATTTTTATTTCTTATTTAATGGACATTTAATTTATTGGTACATTTTGTTTCAATTATCTTATTATTATTATCTATTTTTTTACAGATATTGATACATATGTTGGGGACAAGCCTCCCCAAAAGGATGAGGAGATGCAAGAGGCAGATGACCAGCCTACAATATATAGACCCTACATGCCACATAGGCTGGATCAGAGAGTCTGCATAGAGGTGGTGGATCACTTATGTGGTGTCATGGTGAGTCATGGACAATTGCCCCCACCGATTAGAGACATATTACATGTAGTGATATCTCTATGATATGGAAGAGTTTTCCTCATGACATGATATTGTTAATGCGTCATATTGTCACTTCCATCAACCTCATCGAGAGGTTAAGGGTTTTTTCTCATGATATTACTCCATATTGTTCATCACCAAAAGCATCCACATCTTCAGGGGATTGACCCTGTTAAGCAATATCTTATCACATCCATTCATAAAGGGTTTTTTTTAATTGTGAAAAATAAAGTCAAAATATTGTAGGTATTGGGGGGGATGTGGGGTCTCAAGGGGTTTATAGGTATTGGGGGGGATGTGGGGTCTCAAGGGTTTTATAGGTATGGGGGGGTATAAAAAGGGGTATCTATTTAAAATAGGGGTTTATTTTATTGGAAAGATGTATTGTGAGGGGGGTTCAATAAGAGGATTTTGGGAGTTATTTTTCAATATCTAGTGAAATTAGGGGTATTTTTTAATATCTAGTGAATGTAGACGGTATGTCATAGGTTCATTGAGTGAAGACTACATGTCCACATCCTCTACTCTATCACATATTCCTCCTCCTCCTCCTCCTCCTCCTACTTATCCTCGACATGAATTTTCACCATCCACTAATCCTCCTACTTCCTCTCCACATGTGTCTAAACCATCCACATCTTATCCTCATCCTCCTCCTCCCCCTCCACATGTGTCTTCTCCATCCACATTTGATCCTCTTGTTCCTCCCCCTCCACATGTGTCTACACGATCCACCTATCCTGATGCTTATCCTCCACATGTGTCATCATCCATTGATCCTCCTCCTCTTATGTCACCATGCATTGATTCTTGTCCTTCTCCTCCACACATGTCATCATCTACCAATCTTCTTATTCCTCCTCCACATGTGTCACAATCTTTTGATGCTTTGGACACTATGTTCACATTAGTTATTGTTGCATAGGTTGATGTTATTCATAGGGATTCATTTGATAGTGTAGTTATGTCAACATTTATTTCTGATGTTATCATTGATATACCCTCTACATCTAGTAGCAGATACAATGATGCATCCAACTTTGGTGGTGGACCTAGCTAGTAATGGCAGTAATTGACATGTATATTGATTTTTTTTTATTTGACTTGAGATGTTTATATGACATGTTTATTGCATATTTTGTTGAGATATATGTTTATATATGAAATGTTTATTGTATATTTTGTTGAGATGTATGTTTGACATGTATATTCATATGCATATCTCTCATGTATATTATGTTTTTCATATAATGTTGCAGTTGTTTTTTTTTATTTATAAAATGTATTATGAGTATCCTAAAGATAAACATTGCTAATGATTTCTTTGTTTTTAAGTTAAATTTGAGATGTATCACTCATTTAAATTTACAATTTCCATATAATGTTTAACTTTTCTTTTATGAAAACATTTAATTTAGATTCTGATTGCAAAACGTTACAAACATTAATTTCATATAATGTTTAATTCTTCTTCAAGGTGAATTATTTGTTGTCCAACAAGATACAATATGTTCATTAAACATGTTTGGGGAAAAAAAGTTTCAATATGATGAGTGAAATGATTATGATTTGAATAATTGTGTCTTTTTTGTATATTATAATAATAACATTATAATATAATTATTCACCAATAATAATAATGTTATTTTTTTAATTTTTATTATTCAAATATTACAAAATAAAGTTATAATATAATTATTTACTAAAATTACAATTATTATAGTTTATTATTATTTAAATTTTCCAAAGATTTTATTAATTTATATTATTCATCTATTATAATATATTATAATATATGAAATTTAGGAAACTATTTATTTAAAGTACTAAATATAAAGAATAATAGTACATTTTGATTAGATTAAATGGTTTCACAATTTTTTTTCTCTAATACTAACTTTATGAATCTTCCATTAAAAAACAATATCACGAAACATTTTATAATTAGTATTTTAACAATTGATAAAATTAACAAAGGTTTCTATACTTTTAGATAAGTATGGATCATTAAAATTTTCTTTAATTCTGACTAGGCTCTATAAAATGACTCTTTTAAAATTTCCATGTTCATCATATATTGACATTTATTTCAAGGAGAGTGTAAAAATAATGATTAATATAAGTTTATATGATTATAAAACTAAAGGATGAAGTTGAAAAGGTGAAGGCCATGATAATTGTACTAGTTAAGGTTGGGATTTCCATCAAAGTTGGTAATGCCAATAACACAAGTGTAATTTTAGAACTCATAGATGTTTCATAAAGTTATTTTATTGGAAATATTCTTAGAAGTTCCATCAAAGTAAGTATATATTTATTTGAATTTTTTTTTTCAAACAATAAAAATTTTGAGGTTCCATCTTTTAATATCTTGATTTTTTTGTTAAATAAAATATAACTTAAAATAAGTCTTTACTACTATACAACACCAATTTTGTGATATCTCAATTAATTCTTAGTAATTCAAAGGTTAACATAAACATATGTTAATACAATACAACATAAATTTGATATTACAAAAAATAAATATGACAATAAAAATATATCAAACCGAGATCTTATGCTTGCACTATTGAACATGATTTCAATATGGCGGTTCTAAATATTTTTTAACTTTTCATATCCAACATAATTATAAAATGAAGAAAACAAATTGGCCATTATAAATACCCATGATAAAATGAAACATCCACAATATAAATGTCGAAACAAAGCATTTACAAATCAATCTTCATTTCCATCACCTTTATTATGTTCCTCACTTGGAATTGTAACATTGTTTTTATCAAAAATATGTTTATATCTCAGATCATGTCTCGATACAAACCACCAATCCCCATCCAACACATCTGGGTAAAAAAAAAAGAAGGTTGCATTGTTTTGGGAAAACATAAGTATCCTTAGTTTCAACCCACACATTTTTAGAGTTAATACATATTATCCCACTATCACGATCTCCCTTTACATTTTTCCAGTTGAAGGTATCCCACCATTTGGAACAAAAAATAACACATTGAAATGATGAGAAACTCACTTGCATGATCTCTTGTATCTTTCCAATGTAAGCTAACTTCCCCTCTATCAAGTTTTGTTCATGATGGCTAGCATGACTAGATTGGTCAAAATCAACCTCCAGTCCACAATATTGTGTGACATGTCCATCATAGGAATACTTTTTGCAAAAATGATGTCCATATTCCCACATATATGGGAACAAATGTGTCTATAAAAATGTGAACAAAGGACAATGTCATATGTCTAATAACTCTATCATTAATAAAAACATAATAGATGGTACAGTTCAAATATGCGATATTATAAATTGAACATGGTATTTAGAGAGGTTATTACATATTTTATACACTCGACTCTTGTATTTAGTGCATCGAGATATTATCCATGTGGGTTACGACTAGACACCGCATATTTTTCTTTTATATCATCTACCACCCAACAATTGGGACATAGTTTTGGTATATTTTACTTTAAATGATCAAGATAAAGCATGATTTTACCATTCAACCATATGAATTATTTCATGTCACTAACACATTTCATTATTTTCTCTTCATACAATGCAACCCATGGTTGTGTTGCCTATACATTGTAAACAATGAATTTATTGATGGCATCAATTTCTAAATTTTATTATGTATACAAAAATTCAAAATGAATATCAAGAGATCAAATGTATACTATCAACCTAAAAAATGAATTTATGTATGGCATCAATTTATCTATACTTAATTGAAAAAACATAATTGACTTACTCTTTATCAAGTGATTTTTTCCATTAATTTGGATTAGCTTCCCTTCCCTTTTTTCCTCATATGGATGGTTGTCCAAAACAACTTCCCTTATAGTTTCGTCAATTTGTTTGATGTACTCATTGGCATAATAGAACAACTCATATACTATGCACCTCTCTTCCATAGAGCCCTTTTATAATGTTTCCCAATTTTGCCATATAAAAAAAACAAATTGTGGTCATTAATTCTCAAATTAAAGATATATCTGATTTCAATCTTACTATAGGGGAATCATACACTTGTTCCTTTCACCGTTAGGGCTTACCAAAAATCCTTTAATTACTGATCACTAAAAGACCTTATCCCTACTTAAGTCTTAAAGGGGATGGATTTCACTAAATCCCTAACTAGTAGATTATATTGGATTATAAAGATTTTATAATCACTCATATCATAGTCTACATTATTACCCTTAGCCCAACTATATCCTTATCGACAATATCACTACTAATTGTGCAAATGCATAATGGTTATATGCCTTTAATTTTGATTGCGCAAGTAAGGAACATTACAGGGAGAGTGATAATGAACAAGCATCCTTAACTCTGAAATGAAAATATGTTTCCTTGGGTCTAGTGTGACAGGGAACTTATAGACCCATTACTATCACAGGGACCACCAGTACGTGCAAGCATTATGAATTGGAAGGCGGTAGTTAAGGCCAGTTATACATATTACTCACTCACATATAATTTTCATCCCATCCGAACTAACTCTTGGAATGAGGCCTTTCCTTACTTAACACAAATAGATGAAACGAAAGAGAACCCTAACCGATTTTAGGATTAAGAAATAAATGATAATCCAGACTATCTGTCAAATTAGATTTCCCATGGACTAAGGCAGGATTAACTTGGGTACGGTCAAGCTGGTTTAAAGAAATCTCTCTCAAAGCATTTAAGGATTCTTGAATGTACATCCTCAGAACTGTCACGAGTTTTAATGTGCCTGCTAGGACTTCGCCACCTTTCCCTAACCATGGTGCATAGGAACAGACTGCCATTAATCTCTAGTAGTCGAGTTCTTGTAGGTTAGTTCTCATTTTCAAAGTTGGTTCTGTGTATCCAACGGCTATGCTCGAGGGTTTTCTCTGAGGGTTCCAAATGGTTATGGCGATGATTCAACCTGGTGGATATGCGTTTGATGGACCCCTCCCACTGGAAAACTGTCTTAAACAAGGTAAGAGATTCCGACTGATAACTCCAAGAAATATCTCGTTGTTATATTGAGTTTATCTATGTTTGGATTGTAAACTCTTAACAAAGTCTTTTTATAAATGGTTTCTTAGAGAACGCAAGATTTAGGTTATTGGTATTCTCTACAATTTGCATGAGATTTCTTGGTTGTCATCCATAGGGGAAATCTGGACTTTGCTCCCGAATGGGAGGTTCCTCGTCTTATACTGCTCCAATCTTGAACCTTCCCTATGGCTATGTTTAAGGAGACTAGGACACATAGTGTAATCTATTGTAGAATATAGTGTTCTCTTAAGTTCTTTCAGCTCTGTCCTGTGTGTATTCTCTCTGCATATTGAGTGGATCCTCGGAGTAGGGATATAACTAAGGTTAAATTATTCAGAGCCATTATCCTTTGTAATCCACCCCGATATCCTCTAATGATTTAGAAAGGGATGGCCTAGGTAACACAACTGATATGGTTATTTTGTAACGTGTATAAATATCATACGGGATTTCATTTTTCTTTTTGTCATCTGTGGTATATAATTATCCCTAAGTCCTGAGTTTCATCTCAGGGTTTACCCCTCATCTGTGGTTCAGCCGTCTTGAATGTATGGCCCAAATTGTTAATATTTTTAAAAGAAACGGTTTCAAGAGCGGGGGGTTCTTTTGTTTTGTCCAATAGTCTATCAGTTGTTTCCCTTGTTGCTCCCAGATGTTAAACACTCTTGTACTATGATAAAAGAAGAGGTGACCATACAAGATACATTTTAGTAGAGTACAATATTTAATATAAATCGTATTTAGCATGAGTTTATTCACTGTTCTAAAAACAAATGGAAAACTTTACTGGTTACAAACTAATGATGGGGCCGCTAATTTAGTTGCGAGGTACCCATTAGGTGACTCTTCACCCTTTCCACCTCTTCAAATTCAGTGACCTTTTCATGGAATGAGGAGGAGGAAGAGTCTACTTCCAAAATTCATCAACTAATACTCTGTAGATTCACTTATGAATTGTATTCTTTTCTTACTGATATTCTATTGCTTGATTGATATTAACAAAATCTTCTTAGTCTCTCTACAGGATTGGACACCTTCGTCATTCTTGGAACCCAGGTCACCGCTTTAAGCAAGCGGTATTTGGGTTCCTATTACCATTCTCTTCTGAAAGATTAGTATCGCAAGTCTATCGAATGGGATAAATTCATTCTAGTGTATGGTTGTTGTGGGTAGAGAATTACCAATTCCTACCCTTCTGGTTATTACTACAATTTCCTTTAAAGGAAATTAAAGGGGCAAATCCTTTACTGAAACATGGTCGAATGATTTATCTTTCTCTTCTGTTATACCATATGTACTTAAAACCATGACTCTGTGATCCGGTATTAGATATGTTTAAGTTTTGCAAATTTGTCCTATATCTATGCTCGAAATTATAAAATGACTTTTAATTACCTACTCTGGTTATTCGCATAAATGCGAAGTTTACTGATTGATTTTATGCTTGCGATACTTGTATACTTCCGAATTTGTTCTTTTTGAAATCTTCTATTTCTGCATTGTTATCATAACATGAAATTTTAATTATGAATATCCTTTTAAAAACTTTAAGGAACCAGACTGTAAATGATTTATTTGTTATTATAATTAATACCGTTCAGATATAAATCAGTATAGTATTCCTAGAATTTGTTTCCAAATATCTTGAAATTTCACCACACACTTTGAAAATACTAAAATGCATATGATTTCAATACAGGTGGGGATTTCCAAAATTGTTCTTTGGGAATTTTCACGGTTAATTTATCTTAAATTTTACCTCATCACGACTACTTTTCAGTGGCTCTGTAATATAGTTTCCTGTCTAGATTCAATTCGATTACTACTAGATATGATATACGTTGCTTATAAACTCATACATTTATACGTTGTTCCCGTTACCAAAATGGATCACATCTATAGTAGAAATACAGGTATATAAATACAAGACCAACTAATATCATGACTTTGTATATAACTCCTTACTGAAATATAAATACTCTTTATATAGTCTTGGTTTCCATTCTAAATACTCAAATATTTCTATATTGGAATCTTTGATGCACTGGAAAAAAAATTCTATAGTTATTTTTGTATAGCAGTAATCCAGTTTACAGTAGTGATTACTTCTAGAATTTAACCATACATAATCCTTACAATTGTCATAACAATTAAAGGGATACTTCTAACATCCATCGAGAATTTAATCCAACTGTAAAGAATCACTTAGGATTAGATTTGTAAGGTATACTACAGTTTTATATACACTCGAAGAATTTTCATTCAGGTTATCCTATCAATTCGAATCTAATAGATACACTGCATCAGTGGTTAACCATTTGACGGAGATGGAAGGCATTTCAATTCAAAATTAGCAAATGCCTCACATTAGACGTATAATCATTCAGAATTAGAAAATGCATCACAAGAGACATATAATTATTAAACAGAGTAAAAGTAGGTAAACATATTTGAACCAGTTCGCGGGAAGACAAAGGGAACAACCATGTTCCTCCCAACCGTAGAACAGGACAACCAATTACTTGCCTGGTTCTCCCCCTAGCCTGACCATGAATCCATGAGGGCGAACTTGAAATATCCTCTTCAACAATGTTTTCCTCTATCTCTAATTCTCTCCTTGCCTCACACTTAATATTCATTGTTCATAATAGCAAGTACACAATAGTTCTCTTTTCCCTGGCATACTAGGAAACATCCTGCCTCCTCACATATGTTATTTATCAAAACAATATTTTTGCCTACGTCTTTTTCCCTCCCTTGTGAATTTTTGTAGCTTTCTAAATCCCTGATTTTCGGGGGCTGCCAATGGAAAAATCCCTGATTTTCCACTTGTAACAATCATCCCAGAGGTAGTTCCAACATGTTCCCCACTCATGTAGTCATGGTCAGCTGAATTTAACATGGTTGTTCCATTTGTCCTCCTGCAATAAATAAAACAATAGTATGTTTACATACAAGCGTCATAGTAAAATAGTTAGTTGGGTCAAATCAGGTCTCTACCCAACAGTCATAATAATTAATTACAATTTATCAAATTCAAAATTTGGAATTGCCATAAATGGAAAAAAAATTCCAAATTCGAATTTACCAAAAACAGAAATAATTCTCTAACNGGTGCGACCTGAAGGGCACGTCGCGATAAAGGTGGTTGATGGAGTCAGCCTAATTAGCCCTAAGTCTTCAGCACCTGAATAAAACCTTAAGCATTAACCTTAACCAATCGCCGCCTAGCTCAGAATCTAAACCCTAAGCTTAAGACCTTCTAGAAACCGGGGGGAGAATTTTAGTGTGGCCTTAACGAATGTAAATTCAAAAAAAAAAGAAAACAAAAAAACTCAGACCATCACCCTCTCTTTACCCTTGTCTACTTAATAAAACTATCCTCCATCGCTTAGATCTTCTAGTATCCATCTCCCTTTTTACTTGTCTAGTTCACATTACTATATCGCCATCCCTCCTCGTAAATCCTCTTTATTCATTTTTGTAAAACATTTACTTTTCCCCTATGCTGGTTTGCCATCGCCTTAATCTCTCATTAATCCTAAACATACAGATATATTAATGGTAAATTCAATGATGAATGCATGTTTATTAATAGAAAAATGAAATATATATATGTGTATTTATATTATAAACAAATTATAAACCAATAAAGTTAAGCATGTGAAAAAAAAAAGAAGAGAAAAAAAGGAGGGGAAATAAAAAAATGAGCACACATACCCTTGAATTTTTGAAAAGAAAAATAAAAATTGAAATATATAAACGAAATGAACTAAAAAGAAAAATAAGAAAGTCAAAAGAGAAAAAGGGGGGGAAAACCTAAGTAAAAAGAGAATTAGGGTTTGAGGCTGGATAAAAGAATGGGAGAGGGTAAAAGAAAGGGGATTTTTGGCTGAGATTGGATTGTTATGTTGAAAGAAGAGAGACTGACTGATTGGCTGGTAGGAGTTGGGAAGCCTCAGCCGATTCAAGTGGTAGCTCAGCCTTGGAGGCGATCTGAGGAGCTAGTTACTCTCTGGTTGTGTGTGGCCCCTTTGCGTCTCTGGGGGATGAGGGGGAAGAAGAGTACCCCTAGCGTTTGGCTGGGAGGTACTGGTGAGTTCGTTGCTGTCGGCAAGTAGGAGCAGGAGCGGCTGGAGCACTGGAATCATTGCTGCAAGCGAATAAGGCCAAGGTATGTTCCTGAACTAGTAGAGTAGAGTGCATAAGTGATTTACTGTTGTGATTATGGTTGTACTGTTGTGGACTATTGTTTCTTCGTCCTGCATACTCTGTAAGAAAAAAATGAGGGCATTTCAGAAGATTTTAGTTTCTATAACAGCGTAGTTGAGGGTTTCTGGTAAATGGTTGTGGGTTTATGTTGTTTCGTTTTTACCCTTCCATAGGAGGCATCCCCGTAGAACGTGGAGCGATTTTTCCTTCTGTGGGTGTCCGATATATACACGGGCATTTTTCTTTCGTTGGTTCCTCATTCGTACTGTCGGCCAACCTTGTGGTTGGGGCGTTTTTATTACTGTGGGAAATTTACCTTGGTCGTTTTTTTTTATTATTTCATTTGGGTGGGCGAGTTATTTTTTTTATTACCGTGAAGCCTTCCCAGGTTGGGCGTGTTTCCTTGATACAGTAAACCATTCTCATATGGGGCGTTTGGCAATGGTTCCTGGGCGTGTTAGCATCTGAATTCTGGGCGTTTTAGCCACGGGGTATTGGAGCTATCGTTCTTTTAGTCTGCGTCTCAAGGTTTTACAGTTGCAGTCTTAGGGTCTGCGTTGATGTACCTAAAAGAATTTCCTTCATCTCTGCGTTGTGATGTATCTGCCTTCCATGTCGCTGCGTCAACCCTTTCATATAATCATTGCCTTTAATTCATACGGTTCCATTTTCGTTTTAATGTTGTGTTAATTAGTGTCGTTCAAATTTAGGGTTTTATCCCTCTGCATGTGTATTTCACCCTTGCGAACTGGAGGAGGTCGCTCCACCCGTTCGTCCCTGATGCCCGTGTGTTTGCTGTGGGTTGCGGAGTCGTGATACTCGCGACTGTGTTATGCTGTGGGTCATGGCGTTGAATATGCATGGGCTTTAGGTGTCGTGTTAAACCAAACTCCAGTCATTTCAGAATAATAATGGTTGCTGTAATTAAAACATGAGACTCGTTTTAAGCAACCCATGTCCCGTAATACCTTTATTTAAACAAAAAATCGTGTGATATGAAATGATTGAATGGTAATACTTTTGAAAAAAAAAAAATCACAATTTTTTATATAGTATAACCTCTGTTACAGTGCATAAGCCGCAGCAGGTAGAATTCGGTGGACTTTAGCAACGGTCATACCCGCCACACAAACCCAATCGATCAGTACACAAAAAAAAAGTACAATAGCGGTTTTTTTGCTGGGCAGGGATAGCTTATGAGCAGTGAGCTAAAATAGCGGGCATTTGCCGATCAAATATCAAACACATCCACCCTGATCCGATTTCAATTAATTCGAAAGAGACTGTCAAATTCCAGTGATCATTCCTCGGAGACAGTGAATACTTAATGGTAATATTTATTGGTTGGATTATCACTCTTAAGAACTGGTTTTTGATTTCGAATGGATAGTTTGTACCAATTTAAAAAAAAAAATATTAAACTTTCATAAATCAAAAGTAACTTTAAATTTCAAAGTCAGAACCAATTAAAAAGAAAAATTGACATCTACCCTTACTAAAATTGCCAGTTAAAAACATTGTCAATGTAACACGGGTTAGGCCTTTGCTGATTGTCATTTCTGTAATCTAGATGATATCCCGTCATTGCCATATTCGAGGTATATTCATTCACAGAAATGGATTTCCAGAATCGTTGTCTTTTTGCCTGCTAAAACTTTAATGGCTAGGTTGCCCGCCATGCTCCCTCCTTGCCCGACACACCAGTGGCTCGACGCCTTGTGCAGCTGTGACCAGCGCACGTCAATCAATCTCAATTATTATTATTTGAAATCATTTAACCACGCTCACATGATTCTACCCGTTCCCTTGTGGTTTCCCTTATACCTACGCAGTGGGAATAAGAGGCTCAACCACCTCGACGGACAACACAATTCACCCAATTCCTCACGCAAGATACTCAGTTTTTGATGCACCTGTCGGCCAGGTAAAGTCTTCATTTAATTCTCTTCTCACGTACCTCCCTCCTCGACCCTCGCTACATTAATTCCGACCCATCTACTAGCCGATATGGTCATCCACACGTGTAAATAAATATAGCTCCCAATTGTTCACTGTTAACCTAAATAATAACACCGTTTCTGACAGCTCCGTTTAAATGTTCATACAATTACCCGGTTTCAAAAGTTGGAGTCCTTTGAATGGAAATATTTTAAAATAAAATAAAAATGTGTTGTACGTTGAAAAGAACAGTTAACGAACTAGCCAATGTCAAACCCATTTTACCCCTCGACCCTTCCACAGTTGATTGTGCGATTGTACACCCATTTTGAATTGAAGAGTCATGCATTTATTTTTGAATAATAAAATGGGCATATTATTTATGGGAATTGAATATTTGGAAAATTCATTTGGTGGATAAATGAATATTTAATAATAATACAAATGCGATTTTTTTTGTTTATTTAACCATAAGGAAATTAATCATGATTTATGTAATTATGGAATAATGGTAATCTTTATTGAATTGAAAATGAGATTATTGTTATAAAAGTAGGGTTGGTTAATTGTTAGTATAATGGTTTGGGTAGCTTAGTCTA
>SNQJ01S0048743.1:0-10930 GCA_010110895.2 Picea sitchensis
GGTATCAAATACCTTTTTATGGTTCTATAAATATAGGGCCATTGTATGCACAAATAGAAGAAATTCATAGCATTGTTATGTTGTCCAAATAATCTTGGAGAATCCATTTGTTCTCTTAAGAATATATTGGGAAAGTATAGCATAGGGAAATATTTTCACCTCTTTGGAACATTTTCCATAGATTTATTCAACATTATAGTTCAAAATAGGAGAGTAATAGCTCTACTTTGATGGATTCAAGAGCCCTCCCTCAGAGGAATAGGGGATTCATAAATCCCACATTTCTCCTCTTGGTGTTCTCAATTTCAAAGACCATTCTCTATTGGGTAACCACTCTTGGTGTTCAATTTCATGCATCCTATTGTGATGCTGATATGATTAGTATAATGCACTCATTAATTATAAATCTGTGATTCATAATCAACAAAGTTACAAGGCACTAGTAAGAGAGGTAATTCTATTGTCACGAGTATATAAATAATTTGGATTATGCTACTAAGAATAAAGCAAACTGTCAAACTGAAACACACTTTTGGTTGTCCTTCACAGAGAGGCTATCTAATCCACTGTGGCACATGCAAATATTAGATGGAGTTCTTTGACAGATCAAATCTGTTATCTAACCCAGAAAGCTAACTATGCAATCACACTTTGAAAAGGAAATCACACACCAATCATCAAGGTATAACATGGGTAGCTCAATAGGTAGTATATTGGGTATGATGTGATTCAAAATAATATATTGTGAACTTCAATAGTTCTTTTCCAAATATTCTTGACTATTGATGCCAACATCTATGTTCACTAAGTGAAATCAAATCCATAAGAACCGAAACAGGGTGTATGCGAAAACAAAGTAAATAAATATCTTAAGAAATCATGTAATCAAAATCCTAAACTGAATTGTGCTACTAACATCTGAAACTGTTAGAGATGATGAATCATGTAGAGAAATCAAAGATTCAGGTAATATAACAATTACACTACTGTAATCAAATACTAATACTAATCTACAAATATGCTTCCCTATGTTGGGCAATGGGCCCTTGCCACTTCAACAGGTCAGCGACTCGAGTCTACAGTTGTTGGTATTCAATCCACACATCACTCTTACTCAAATATTAAAACATAAAATTAGACTATGCTAACAACTCAAATCACATTCATTCATAAATGATCAAGACATGGAAATAAATGGCATTCTTCTATTAAACTTCAAACTCATGATATGTTCTACAATATGCAACACTGCTTCACAAGTTGTATTATGCTATGTCCCTATATCTCCCACCATCCTTGCCACGACTATTTAAACAGTCTCAGTCGTGAAACACAAGGAGGTTAAATCTTTAGCAGATCAACAATTGTCAAATTTATACATTTGGTTACATATTTTAAGCTTCATCCTCATCACACGAAGTGTATGAGGATGAAGCAATAATCAAACTAGCTTAACATAGTCTTGCTAGAAACTTTGATGATTTAATAAACATTCAACAATTATCTTAGGCACGTTCTAGAGCTAAACTTGGCATACTTTGTTTCCTGTATTGGTACCAGATAGTGACAGGTGAGATATGGTATATAGTACTAGATCCAAACAACACGCAATTGGTTGGTACCAGACTAGAACAGTCTATGGATGTTGGTATTGGATCATGACAATGAATGATTTGTGGGTACCAGATCTAAACAGAAGGTGCCCTTGGTACTAGATTTAGATAGTGGGTGATCTGGTACATAAGTACCGAATGGCTTGGCTGACATAGAAGTGTCGGACTTGTCCAAAGGTCAAAGGCTATACGTGGAATTTTTAAACATTAGTTCATGAAATATTTAATCTCCTAGTTTAATAAACCACAAAATGCATGAATTCAAATATACTTTACCTTATGACCTTATAAGTGGTTGGAGGTAGTGTTCTTTGTCATTTATCCAATCTTAGGTATGACAAAAAGGTATAAATGAGGAGTATAATATGGTAATGGGGATGTCAATTTAGAGGCTCAACATTCCCCCATTCCAAAATCATTGCATGTCTTCATGCAACTGAAACATACTAATTTTTTTTCAAAACTTGAGACTCCATTCTCTTTACTCCTGTGGATCAATAATGTTGACAGCTGAGGCTTCTGCTTTCAGCTCTCTTTTTATGACCCTAATGTATTGTAAGAGTCTTAGTACCTTCTTGAGCTTATTAGAAGTCTTTTCATGGTCATCTTGGAGTTGTTGGTTGATTGCCTTCAGTTGCTCATTTTACTTCTTGACATATCTATCTAGTTGTTGGTATTCATTTACCTCTTGTTTTAGTTATTGATTTTGTTTTCGTAGCTCCTCAATATTCTTTTTCATCTATCCTTTTGTTAAGGTATTCATTGACCCCATTGTTTCCGACTGGATGTGTTCTCTTTTCTCCACTTCCTCCCTCATCCCACACAAAGTAATAGTAACTTGCTCCTCAGTTAAGTTATGGATGTCATCCTAGACTAGTAGGTCTAGGGAAGGGGAGGTAAGATCTATTGGATCTACATGTGTAAGAGGACTGAGAACTGCTTTTCCTTTCTTTGCCATGCTCCTTGTGGTTCTTTTATAAAGGGGTGATGGATCAGAAGTGATAACAAGTTTCCTTTTCCTCTTTTCTTTCTGTGGAATGGTTACAAAAGGTTGTTCTATGGGTTGTTCATCTTTATTCTTTGAGCTACTATTATATTTCCTCAAGGGTTTTGACTTATGACCCTTCTCCTCAAGCGATACTGCTGAGATCTCCTCTACTAATTTAGAATTTCCTTTTGATTATTGACTTTTAAGAGTCTTATAAACTGAGGAAGAGGGCCCCACTTGTTTATTAGCTTTATTGTTTTGGATCACTGCTTTGGAGGATGATGGAGCTAACTTTTCTTTCTTTCCCTTTTTCTCCCTAGGTTCCTTGTCTTGATTTGGAGCAGGCTGGGATTTCTCTATAGGTTCATTTTCTATGGGAAGGTGTTGAGTGATGAGGTTTTTCCAACTAAACCCTTGCTTCCTGATCTCATGTATAACTATCATTTTGATCAGACCCTAATGATAAATACTAGTCTTGCCAGTTTTAGATAAGGATTTGACACCTCTCACCATATTGTTCAGGCTCATCCATAAAAAATATGGAAATTCAATTTCAGGACCTCCTTCAAAGTGAAACAAAAGACTAATATGATATAGGAAAGTTACAACATACATGCCTTCACAAGTGAGGAATTGTTGAGGACTAGCAAGCATTGGATGATATTCTTCCTTGATACAGTTTCTAGAAATCCCCTTTTTCCAATCAACGTGTTGATGGTCTTCCTTCAGAAATATTTGACGCATTTCCTTATCGATTCCTCCTCCTTTTAAATACTTGGATCCTCTGCTAGGTAATCTCATGGCCTCACTTAAAGTTTCTTCATTGATTGTTAGCTGCAGATTGGCTATGTTTACAATCTCTCCATCGCAACTCTGGATAAATGCATGAGATACCCTCTCATGACAACCTGTGAATTTTTCTAAAAGCGACATCCATATTGCTCTATCATACTTATCTCTACATAGCTCGAACTCCTCGATCTCCCTATAAATCTGGAAGATCGGTTCATGTCTACTCACAACCATCCTTATAAATTGTGAGTGTAAACTGGGCTGTAGCATAAGAGTTCAGTCAATTGTGAGCGTAAGGGTTTTGGTACTGGATATCGCAGAGAGGAGTAGGTTCTAAACTGGAGAAAGATGGGTAGTGGAAAGGAAAAATAGTGATGGAATCAATAATTCGAAAGGTGTGTTCAAGTAAAGATGCTGTGAAGGAAATTAAGACGAGATGAGGCTCATCTGGATGGCTTTGCCACCCAGATAATCCATTTCATTTCTTCTCATTAGTGCAATGATGGGAATGGGATGTTTGGGATAGGCGATTGGACCTCTAAGTGACAAATTTGATGATGAATCGTGCAACATGACACAAGGTAGATTTGTGATTACTTAAAGATGAAGCACGTTCTTGGTTTAGGGTCGTGGCTCATCATTACTAGGCATGCTCATTTTAGTTCATACCCACATCCACACATTTGATGTGATTTTTCCGTCAACGTCTTTTCAAGCACTTATGTGGTGAGGAAATTGATTAAGGTTAAGCATATGGGTATGAGGGAAGTAAAAGTTAGGTGCATGGTTTTAACAATAAGGTCATAAGGTCTAGTAAACACTTCCATACCTAATGTAGTTTTATAAGCAAAGGAAAATAAATAATACCATGTTACCTTTGCTTTTACCATTGCAGAACCAATACCCACAACATATGTGATTGCCTTTGTATTTGAAGCTTGCAGATTATCAAAGTTCATCTTTTTAGGTTGTAGTTTTTTGGAGGCTTACCACTGGAATTTCTTGTACTTTATGAAACTTCTTTATTCTGTGCTTGCCTTTGAATTTCTTCCTTTGTGTCTGGTTCTATAGGGTTGTAAGGTGAACATGATGGTCTCTAAAGATGAGATGTGAGTCTGGAAAAAAGTCCTGAAAAGGGCTCTTTGACCCTCCCCCATGACAAAGATGTTGCATATCCTTATGCAAAAAGATCTAACACACTGTATCACAATGGAAGAAAATTGATAAGAGAAGAGAAACCAAATCAAATTCTAGAAGTACATTTGTCACCTAGCATATGATCCCATTCCCTCTTTGTTGTTAAAAATGAAATTTCCTTTCTTTTGATGACTTAGTGGCAAGTGCATCATTCAACAATGAAAACAGGGAGGTTTTTATATTTTTCCATAAGAATAGATCCAACCTAACTTGCTTCAAAGATTTACTATCATCAAATGTTATGTATAAATTTCACAGTATAAGTAGATTAGACTCCCTAGTCAGGGTCCCACTCTTAATAAGTTTCCTTCTTAGGTAATCTAGGATTTAGATGTCATACCGATAAAGTTGATTTAGGGTAATTCTCAAATGGACATTTGCTTGTAGCATTCATTTTGTTTGTTAATCTGGAGTTTGTATATTATAAATGTCAACAGTGACATTTTCTTGTAGTATTCATTTTTTAAATGACACAAGTGAATTTTTCAATCAAACAAGTATAAATGAGACATTTCTCAACTAGAACCCACTGCCAGCAAGCCTGTTCAGTACTCCGGTGGGGTAGTTGTGATATTTAGTGAGAGACATACCTTTCCCAGGCAGAATGCCCCATTGCCAATAGGCATGTTCAATACCGTATAGTATTGTATAAGGATAGACTTCTGGTACCGGACCAACATAGGACTGCTAGTACCGGACCAGAACAAAATTTCTGGTACCGGAGCAACATTGTTGGTACCGGAGAAACATTTCTAGTACCAGACTAGAACCGAGTATTGTTGATGCTTACAAACTGATGTTTTAGCAATTTCGTGAAAGATCAAATAAATTGTAGAAATATACTAACAAAATAAAATGCGAAAGTAAAACAAAGGAGGTAAGAATCCACTTTTACCTTCAGCTTATTCACAAAACACAGTCCACACGCCTATGTACAAAAGTTTTAAAAGTAAATCAATCAATCAATTTGGATCAGTAGGAAGATATCCTTCCTTGCTGATCACCTGCATATTTGAATTTTGTATCACACGTGTCAAAAATTCCTCTTTTGACAAGGGTTTGTTATAAATTCTCAATCGGTGCCCATTCACGAGTAGGGGTGTCTGATGTTCGTCAATTGTCTTTATCCTGATTGAACCATTATCATAGACAATGTCAATATAATAAGGTCCCAACCAATGAATAGTTAACTTACCTTTGAAGTTCTTGAACTTGCTGTCATACAACAAGGCCCAATCTCCCGGTTGAAATTTTTTCTTTTTGAGATACTTGTCATGCCATTTTGTTCTTGCTCTTGATTAAGGGTGGTTCTTTGAAGTGCTTCCTTCCTAAATTCATCCATCTCATTAAGCTTCAAGATCCTTTATTGTTGGGCTTCATCTAAGTTCATGCCAACTTGTACAACAATCCTGAAAGTTTTGATCTAAAATTCTATGGGGAGAAGCACCTGCTTCCCATACACCAACTTGTAAGGTGTATGTCCTGTTGTATTCCTCCAGGTGATTCTATAATCCCACAAGGCTTCTAGTAATTTTTCTGCCCAATCCTTGTGGTGTAGTTGTATTGTTTTAGTAAGAATGGACTCAATGACTTTATTGGTAGATTCTACTTTCCCATTTGCCTGTGGATGATAGGGTGTAGATTTCATGTGATTGATTTGGTATTGTTCTGTAACAGCTTTGACAAGATTAGAGGTAAATTGAGTCCCCTGATCAGTCACAATTTCTTGAGGTACAACGAGTCTAGTAAAAATTTCATTAAAAAGGAAATATACCACTGATTGTTCACTTGCAGCTGGTAAAGATTTTTCTTCAACCCACTTAGTCACATAGTCAGTACATACAAGTATGTACTTTTTCTTTTTAGATGCAAGATTTATGGTCCCTACAAAGTCTAATGCCCATTTTTCGAAAGGTTCAATGACTACTTGGGCTTGAAGTGGCATTTTTTCTCGTGCAATAGGCTTACCCATTCGTTGGCATTCATCACAATTGGATACATAAGTTCTGGCATCTTTGAAAATGGTAGGCCAATAATAACTAGATTGCAGAAATTTATAATTAGTCCTCTTATCAACAAAGTGGCCTCCACAAGGACCATTAGGGCATTGTTGTAGAATATCATGGATCTCATCTTCACTTACACATCTTCTAATTACCAAATATGGTCTTGTTTTATAAATACAATCATCATGCCACATATAGTTTTCACTTCACTAAATTACTTTTTGTTTTTCTCTAGGAGACAATTTCTAAGTCATCTTCCCTGTTACAAGATAGTTAGCTACATCTGCATACCAAGGAGTAAATGTAGAAATAGAAAAAAAAATCATCAGGAAAGTTATCATCCACTAGTGCATTATCTCCCAGATGAATCATTCTAGATAAGAAATCAACCACAATATTATCCTTACCAGGTCTATCAATAATATTGATATTAAACTCTTGTAATAATAACAACCATCTTGTAACTCTAGTGTTTGTTACAGGTTTGTTCATTAAAAATTTGATAGTTGAATGATCCGTGTGTACAAAAGATTGATATCATGTAATATAGTGTCTAAATATATTGATAGCATGGACTAAAACTAATAATTCTTTTTCTGTGACCGTATAATTAACTTCTATTGGGGATGGGTTTTTACAAACAAAGTAAATATCATAAGGCATTTGATTTTCCCTTTGTCCAAGACTTCCCCCAGGGTTGTGTCTAAGGCATTGGTACAGATATGAAAAGGAAGGGACCAATTTGGTCCTCTTAATACAGGGGTACTTAACAATTTATGTTTTATAATTTCAAAAGATACTTGGCATTCATCATTCTAATTAAATTCAGCTTCTTTAGATAATAACTTGAATAAGGGAATAGTTAATCTTGTAAAATTTGGAACGAATCTTCTATAGTAGCTAGCATGCCCTAAAAAGATGCGAACTTCCTTTTGTGAGGAAGGTATTATGATTTGTGTAATAATATGAATCTTTGCGGGATCTAATCTCATTCCAAAACCAGAGATGTGATGTCCCAAAACAATACCTTCAGTGAGAATCATATTTGAATTTTCATTACTTAGGGAGATATTAGTTTCCTTACACCTAATCAATAATTTTTCTAGACTGGTCAAAGCTTCCTGGAAGTCATTTCCATGGAATGTAAAGTCATCCATGTAGAATTCCACGCAATCATTGGTCAAGTCAGAGAAAATGGCTAGGACAACCCTTTGAAAAGTGGTTGGGGATTGCAAATTCCAAAATGAAGAACCATATAAGAATAGGTTCCCCATGGGCAGGTGAAAGTGGTATTCTCCTGGTCTTTGGGTGCTATTTGTATTTGGTTATAACCAATAAACCCATCTAGGAACGAGAAATACTTATTTATGGACAAGGTATCCAACACCATGTCAATAAATGGTAAGGGAAAATAATCCCTATGGGTGGCTTTGTTCGACTCCCCAAAGTGTACACATATTCTCCACTTACCATTTTTCTTGGGAACTATGACAAGTGGAGATGCCCATTGACTATCTGAAATGGGGTATATGAGATTGGCTTGAAGGAGTTTTTTCAAGTCCTATTTTACACTATCTTTGAAGGCTGGATTCATCCTTCTCTAAGGTTGTCTAACTGATCTGATTTGGCCATTAGTGTAGATATGATGTGTGCATGTGTCAGGGTGAATGCCTTTCATGTCTGCATAATCCCATGCAAAGGCATCAATTTGTCTTTGGAGCATTTCACTTACTTGTGTCTTTTGTTCTAGTTCCAAACTAGAGTTTATATACAAGGGTTTTCTTGGGGTAATCTCAACAAGTTCAATACTTTCTTACTTCTCTGAGGAAGCTAGTGATAAATTATATAATTGAGTGATATCAGGGTGCCAAGTTTGTTGCAATTCGGAACTGAAAATATGTGACAATTCTGCAAAAGACCTAAGATATTCAATGCAGTTTGTATCAGCCAAAAATAAACTTAAGACTTGTTCATATGATTGTTTTTGCATTCCTTTTACTTGTTCAAGTGGTAATAGGGATCTGATGCAATCTTCCTCTGCATAAGGGTTTTCTAGCCAAACATGTATATCTTGTGCTGGTTGGGAAGGAGGGAAGAGGACAAGCTTTTGGCTATGTGTACCATTGGATATAGTCATCTCGCCAGACCGACAACTAATAAAGGCATTTTCTATGGCCAACCAAGGGTGGCTAAGAACCACAGGGTGTCCTGTTTTGGAGGATGATTTGGAATAGATGACTAGAAAGTCTATTGGATACTCCCAAGAAGCTAGTGTGACTGTAACATCATCTAAACTTCTTGCAGGGCTAATGACTGACTTATCTGCCAACTCTATCATGGTTTGGGTTGGCCTTAATTGGTTAATTTGGAGTTTTTTCATAGTGTCAAAAGGCATTACATTAATTGATTCACCCAAATCAATGAGTGTTTTTGGTAAGGAAATACCATTAATTTCAAAAGTGACTACTGGATTCCCATGTTCATTATATTTATATGGCATTTCAGAAATAAATTTAGATAATTGTCCTACCACCTGAAAAAGGGGAGGTTCCTTATTCTTCCTTCCTGGTTTCTTAAGGAAAATATCCCTTATGATTTTGGCATATATGGGGATATCCTTGATGGCTTGTAGAAGAGGTATTTTTATACATAGATTTTGTAATTCATCCTCTATGTCTTTGTGCAAGGGTGGGTGGGGTTTCTTCTCTAATGGTCTTTCAGGGTAGGGTGGAAGATTAACGTGTTGAGGTACTCCTATGGATTGAGAAGTGGTTGAAATATGAGGGGGAGTCTCTCATTCTATAGGGGTGGTTTGATTATATTCCTATTCAGAATGATTATCATTTTATTCTTTAATTATTACTCTAGAATTTGATTGATTTACAACTTTCCCTGATCTTATTTGAATTTTATAGGTGGGAAAGATTTGGACTTTTGCATTCTTCATAGGGTGGGTGGGTCGATTATTGGGGTTAGGAATTGGCCGGGCAAGGATTTTTGTTGGTCTAGGAGGGTTGTGGGCAGCTTGGTTTTGTGGTTGTTGATTGACATTTATAGGTGCTTGCTAGTGGTGGTTAGGGTTCAAGTGTACTGTATATTGCTGTTGTATAGGAGGTGGAAGTAAATCTTGTATTTGAGGTGGGTTAAATCTAGGTAGTAATTGGGAAATGTTTGCAGGATACCGCAGATATGTCGGGTAAGAGGGAATTCCATACACAGTTCCACTCCAACCTTGTTGCCAAGGTTGAGTTTGATCTTGCTGAGGTGTCCATTGGGGATAGGGAATTGGAGAAGGACCCCATTGTTGCTATTGATATTGTGTATTAGGGTCATAAAATGCATTGGGTTTTTGTGCTCTCCAAGGCCTCCTAGCAGGGTACAGTTGTTCTTGCGAGACTCCTCCTCCCCTATAGATGTCTTGCAACTCAAGAAAAGGTGGACATTCAGATGTGAGGTGCTCTAGTGTACACATGCCACGGAACTCTATGACATTTAATGGGCATTCTTTCTCAGGGTGCCTCTTTCTACATTTAGGACAAAAGATTGCAAAAACAACATCTTCTTCTTGCTTCTTTTTCAGTTTTAGGGTATCTAATTGGTTATTGATTGTGCTCAAGATGTTTGTTTTAAAGTTTTCCAATAAGTTTCCTAACTCAATTCTGGTGACAGCCCCTGAGTTTTTTCGTGAATTTCTGCTAAAAGGATCTCTTGTTCCTTTGCATGTTTTAGCTTGTCCTCTTGAGTATCTCCTACAATAATATGCAATTTCTACAAAGGGATTTTGGTGCACATCTCTTGAACTTAACAAACTTAAAACTTCTATGCAGTCATCTCTAAGACCTTTCAAAAATATTGTTCTTACTACAGTTGGGTTTGTGGTGAATAATTTTGATTTATGATAGTTGTATAAGAACCTTTCTAAGTAGTCTTCAGGGCTTTCATCTTCTATTTGCTGCATTTTAAAAATGTCATTTTTAGCATTATCCTTACAATAGTTTTGGTATTTCCGTAAAAATGTGTCTTTCATCTGATCCCAAGAGAGAATTGTATTCTCTCCTAAGCTCATGAACCATCTCAAGGCTGAGTCTTTTATTGTGGCTGGAAAGAGCTTAAGTTTTTGGGCATCGTCTGAGCAGTTATATCTTCTACATAATATGTCAAACTCGAATAAAAATAAGTATGGATATTCAATTGACATACCTCTGAAAGTGGGTAATGATGACAGTGGGATGTTCTTCATGCTGATGTTTCTAGAAATATCCAAGATTGGAAACCCGAAGTTCTCAGTCTCAGTGGATGCATTTTCATTTCCTTATTCTTCAACCATTTCGCTA
>SNQJ01S0048743.1:10940-25076 GCA_010110895.2 Picea sitchensis
TGAAGGAGATTGGGTTTTGGATTTGTTCTCAGGTTCAGGTAAGAATTATGATCTAATATTTATGAAATCATACTTCAATCTTATATTATTTTTAATTTATGTATTTTTACACTATATAACTTCATTATTTATTTTGTATTTGGTGATTAGGTACAATATTAACGTGTTTCTTACAAAAAGGAAGGAATTGCATCTCCATTGAAAGTGACCCAATGTAGTGTTGTTTTATTCAACAAAGAATTATGTTATTCCATCTTTTCCAGATGAAATGCAAGAAGTTGGCTTGAGGAAATGAGATTTTGGTGAATCATAGGTGGAAAAAAAGTCAAAGGAACCTCAAGTACCATTAGGAGGAATGATTGGAAGGGATCACTTTGAAGAACTTGCAGATATCAAAGAGCCAATGGAAGAACAAAATGACACAATGGAAGCACAAAATGATGTTGAAGAAGATGATAATCTGTCTGTTGAGAATGATGAATTTGGGATATATGATATTGTTAATTAGTTTTAAGATTCCCTTTAAGATATGCTCAATTTTGCAATTTTTTAATGAGCTATAAGTGTAATGTTTTGACTTACAGATTTTAAAATAAGAATGAAGATGTATCTATTATTATTTTGTGATGAATCTCTTTATTTTTTTATTTTTCATTTTATCTGGATGTGAATCACTATACATTGGAAAATTTTATTAAATGTTGTCATTTTTTTACTTCAAATGTATAAAAATATGAAAGAAAAATGATAATGTTTTATAAAATTTTGACTTTTTTTGTTCAATTATGTCCAGAAAAATGCTTTATTTGACAAGTTATTTTAAAAAATGTATAGTTTTTTTAATTATATATGGCTATAAAATGTATATTTTTTTGCTAAATATTAAAAAATAGTGTTATTTTACTACAATTTTTCTATGTATTGAAGTAAAGGTAAATAATGTGTTAAAAATGATGTTTTCCACTATATTTTAAAAGTATGGAACAATAAATTAATTAAGGAGACACAATTATATGAAAAATCGTAACTTCAAAAAAGTGAATGGCAAAAAATATTTTTAAGATTGAAAGAAGCATGGAAAAATGAATAAAAACATCGTTGAATAATTTTTTTTTTTTGAAAAAATTGAAAATAGATGAAAAATAATCATTTAAAACAATAATGTGGAAACATTGTGGATCGAAAAATTTAAAATATCGAAAAACCACCTAAAAACGGAGGGGGGGTGCTACTGGTACCACCATTTTTAAAAAAGGGATAAAAAAATGGACCCCCAAAAAAATGAGAACTCTGTAGAGTTCTCATTAAGTTGGTAACTATGTTAGGAAAAACCAAAGGGATTAAGCACCAGAAGTGTCTATCTGATCACCTCTAGGAGTGTATATTTTGTCTCCTCCAGAAGAACGTTGGTGCCAAGTTGGAACAATATTAAAAGATTGGTGACAAATCAAACAGTGGTTGGAGTTAGGCTCACAGGATAGTGCATCATAGAGAAAGATTAGTCGACGATTGAGACGCTCCTGTCGAAATAGTAGGTCTACCACATCTTCGAGAATATCCATGATCAACGTAAAAATCTCCTTGGAGAATTAAAGCTAAGAGGAATCAGGAGTCACCTCTGGGATTCAAATGGTTTCCTGGGGGGAATCAATGGGGGTGCTTCTTCAGCTATGGGATATCCCCAATGTTTTGTTGGCGGAGTGTTCCAGAAATCTTGACCTACGGTGGCCACTACATGCTCTTGACAGGGAAAACCCAAAGGCATTGTGTACTCTTTACTCAGAGTAGAGGAAGACTCCTCAGGGAATTCACGGCCACAATTATCCTTCGTGGATCTGATTCAAATACTTTTCCCAACTGCTAAATGAATTTTCAGAGTAGGGGCATGCACTAGCTCGCTTGGAGAATGTAACGACCCCGTCGTTATGACTACAAGAGACACAAACAAGTGCAAATTTATTTTTGGTTTTAAGAAGGAAGGAAACAACGACACAATTAAACAACACAACTTGATGATAAACACACACACATAGATCAGGAAACAGACAACAACGATTCAACACACTAGCACATCATGCCACTAGACAAAAAATGTGTTAATCAATAGTCAGACAAAAATGACTACATGCCCGACACAATCAAGACAATGCCTCCAAGATAAAGGACAACATCAACAACATGACACAAGGGCTTCGACGACCAATATCTAGAAACATCTATGGTGTGCCAAACCAAACGCATTAAGCCGTTACAAAACCAAGTACCAACATTCATTACAATGAACATATACGCCCACATTGGGAAGCACAAGACTCCTACCAGATTATCATTTTCTTATATCCATCGGACAAGGAAGATCCCTTCATCAGGATTCATGTCGTCACCAGGTGATAGGCGTGACAATGACCAAGGCTCAACATGACACATCTAGACCAATAACCCAAGAAAAATTCAACGCGCTAGGAGACTGAATTAACTGTCAAAGAACATGACGACTAACCCAAGCACCCAATCGAAAAGTCAACAAGACGCAAAGGAATATGACAACTGTATCATTCACACAACACTTTAAATTCCTTGCCCAACAAATTTTATTGCAAACATACATCAATCTATATACATTAAAATAATTATTATCAAACAATTAGTTCATTGTAACTATTTTCCAATTCCAATATCAGATAAGTATTTTCCTAAGGAGGAATTCGCTATCTTTTAAATTGAACCAATTATGAAACATGTCTTTTAAAATAGTAGGAAACATGTCTTTTAAAACTGAATATGTTACCTTTTAAGCTGAACCAATATAATGAATTTTCTATCTATGGAACGCATTTAAAATCGCTATCTATATAATCTACATATTGATATTACTGTAATTGTGGTATGTATTACTATATTTATTGATAATTATTACTGAGTTAATGATAATCATTGACAACACTAATGACATATCGCTGCCTAATAAATACATGGCTATAAAAAAATACAATTAAATCGCTATACAACATACATCTATAGAATCATATCATTGTAAACGGTTACATGGCTATACCAATATACAATATATCTCTATACAAATATATCGTTGTACAATTATACATCTAGAAAATATATATCGTTGCTCACAATATATGAAAATCATTGTTAAATAATTACTTTCAACAATTTTAATCGCTAACCATTAATACAGGTGATTGTATCTTTTACAAACCTCGTTGTCAACACTCCAAACTGTAGTCTATTATTACATGTACCTATTAAAATCGTTTTCAACATATAAAAGGTGTTGTCTGTAAAAGTGTTGTCTATATACCAATATAAATAACGTGTTTTCTACATTCCCATGTATATAAAAATGGTTATATGTATTTAAATGCAGTCGCACAATCATAAATTACATAAAATGCATGATTATGACCAGTTTAGCAACCCAACGGATTTGCTTCCATTAAAAGGTGCAGAGGTAATCCACTAACTAATTTCACTGTTTTAGGGCATCTATAAATTAAGTGTCCATTCAATTTCCTTGTCCTTTAAATAAATATATAGTATAATTTTGTTGTACATATATTAATTTCGGTCCATTCAATGTATAAATTAAGTCTATAAAATCGCTAAACAAAATTGATATCGCTACTCTATTTAATGATGATATAGTAGCCTAACATCTCTAATAATGATATCTCTATCTAATTATGGTATTGCAGTCCTTCACCATTTAACCACACTGCCATTAGCATGAAAAATCACATTCATCATGGGTGAATTCACAGTCAATATCAATTAAAAAAAACGTTGTTACTGCATAGTAAATTGCAGTCAAAGATATGTAACTCGTAGTCAATGATATTGCAATTATATCGTTTAAAGAAACATATATAATTTACCAAAGAACACAGACAATATATGTGTAAATCATAGAGTGAATACATGATAAAGCTGGCATAAATATATCTAAAACCACAGAGGTAAAATTTCCATTTGCTGGGAGAAATAATTACACAAAACGCAGAGGTGATCATTAAACATGCAGAGAGTAATAAGGCTAATCATTGGGAGAAGTAAATAAAAAAATACAAAGATGTTTTTCCAATCAACCACTGGGTAAATCGTGAAGTAAAAGATGTGTATAAAATCACTTTGTACAAGGCCACGAATATCATAGGGTGAAATTTGGGTAATGAGTCACAAAAATCATGGTGTAACTGCTATGCAAAGGCTAGTTAAATCGCCCAGAAATGAGTGATGTGAAGGATGAGTAAAGACTCCAAGAAACTCAGAGATAATCAATCACAAGAAAACACAGAGAAATCAACCACCAGAAAACACAGATGTAATCAATCACAAGAAAACACAGAGATTTGGCATTCAAGACTCAGAGGTTTATCAAAGTTACAACAAATAAAAATGAGAGAAAATCAGAGTTTTTAATCAATCAAGACGCAGAGATAATCATTCAAGAGGAAGGTGTAAATATTAGAGATTAACCATGAGAGAAAAATGCAGAGATATGTAAGGGATAGATAGCGGGCGAAAATTTATCCTTCACTTATATCCATGCACAGGAAAGAAGGGCATTAGAATCTATAGGTATTTAAACAACGGAGTGACGACCGTTGATTCGGCTCCTGACCGACTGCTCAGGCACATACTAAAAACTTAACGATAAGGGACATAAGATAAAAACACAAACTCTTCATAATAATCAATAAAAACCACACAGATAAGTCATTGCAATCAGAAGTTGGGTTCACCATGGAAAATCAATTTAGAATACAACAAGCATAAGGCTGGGATGACTTTGATTTCTTTGATTATAAAATGCCGAATAAAACATAATCTTTACACAATAGAAGTACAGTATTGAAAGTGCATGAACAATATTAAAATACCATTCAAAAATATACGCATGTGTACTATAGCCAAATGTGAAAGATCCGAGTTGTTTTCCCATGCGCGCTCCGTCCATCTCCCTCTTGCCGACCAATGTGACCTCACCAGTACCTCCTAGCCAACGCTAGGGGTACTCTTCTTCCCCTGAGCCCCCCGAGCCACAAAGGGGCCACACACACAATATCAAAGAACTACTAGCACCCAGGTCACCTTGCAAGGTCGAGCTACCACTGGTTACCCGATCTGGGTATCCCAACTCCCACAAGAGAAATTTCAGTCCAGTTAAAATTTCAGCAGCATAACGTTACACAAAAAGATGAGATCCCATACTCCTCCTCCTCCATCCTTTTTATAGAGTTTTCAAGTAATTAGTTTCCCAAATTCTCATTAAATTCCTTTTTCATTTAATTAATTAGGAAAAACCTCCCCCGTACACATGTCGCCCGGTCCTCTAGTTGCACTAGAAAATTAATTTTATTAATTATTTAATTATTCCTATTTCCCTCACGCACCTAAAAGAATTCCTAAAAACGCTCCTTGGTGTCCCAATATTCCCTTACAAATCTTAAATGACTTACGCCTTACTAAATTCCTAGTTGAGTTCATAAATAGCAAGTTCCCAAGGCAAGATACCTTACTAAGTTAGACATTCAGCTTTTTCTTTACGTTTCCCCTTTTCTTTAGGTTTCCCCCCTTTTTATTTAAGTTTCCTATTTCTTTTAAGTTTCCCTCTTTTTTCTTTTTAACTAAAAATAAATTTAGCAAGTTTAGACAAAACAACCATTTACCCTTTTTCTTCTCTAATTAAAAAAATTATTTAGCAAGTGTAGATGAAACAACCATTTACCCTCTTTTCTTTTTAACTATAATTACATTAGAAAAATTAGATAAAAACAACCATTTCTCCTTTTTTAAAATTTTTATCCTCCATTATAATTTTGACTTTAATAAATAATTTGAATTTCTTACCCCACTTCTTGTTATATGTTCATTTATTATTTTTTTGACCACATGTTCTAATTAGACCTAGGTTGTAATTTCACTAGGTCGGGCGACATTTTTATTAGGGAAAAATGTTTTTAAATATTACTTGTCACATCATTCATTTTAAGGCCATCTAGGTTTATCACTTACCAATTAAAATAGTGACGTGCCCTTCAGGACACAGTAGGTGCTCCAAGGGTGCCACTCGCTTCTTTCTGTTTTCCTTGCGCAACATGCCCTTTAGGATGCACTACATTCTCCAAGGGTGCCCCTCACCTCTTTTAGTTTTCCTTGCATGACGTTCCCTTCAGGAATCACTACGTGCTCCAAGGGTGCCACTCGCCTCTTGACTGACTTTGGTATACGTAAAAAAACGCTGGAGTCAATACTCCACCAGGTGATCTTGTGGGAGACTAAGGGCCTCTAAGGAATAAGTCCCCTGCCTTATTGCACACCCCTTAGAATCATCGTGAGAGACTGTTGCAGTCTTCCCTCACAGCATCATGGGTCTTATCGAACTAGGTAATCGTTAACCTAAAGTTGGAGCCACGACATGAGTGCTAGTAGGTTGTGGCAGGGTTTCTCCCACACCTCTCCCTCAAAGTCTCTGGTTGTCGTGCGTGACCCCTCTACTCCACATGTGAGTCTGGTCAGCAAGATATCATTATCCTGCATCCATCAACGAATCATGTCAGCAATAATAGTTAATCATCATAACATCTAATCATATGTACATATGTCACATCAACAATATTCAACCAAACAATCCACTACCTGACTAGATCCAGAGTCCAAGGGATTTCATCGATGCCTCTGCATCCTCGAGGTCCAAATTCCTACACACTCAGGAGAACCCAGTGAATAGCACCTGTCTATGTCAATACAACAAAATAACATGTCATCATATCCATCATGCCTCATAATCATAATCAAACGACCAATAGTATAATAATCTGGAACACTTGCAAGAAAGTTTCCTCAAAGAATAAGTTTTCTCAGTGCGCGCAAGAGAGGGATGTTACATATATAAGTGTTGAAATAAAGTGTATCACAGTTTCATAAGTCTATCTATCAAACAAAATTGGAAATTGCTGGCGCATATCATATGCGTTCTCCTAGGTCACCAAGTGTGGACTATAGTTGTCCCATTGGACCTTGACCTGATCTATTGTTCGACGTCGTAGATTTTGAATTTGATGGTCCAGGATGCAGATTGGCTTAGCTGTGAGTGCACTCTCATTAGATACCTACAAGGAACTCATGTCAATAACATGTGTAGGATCACTAATATAATGTCTCAGAATAGATGCGTGAAAAACATTGTGCATATGCCTCAAAGAATTAGGCAAGGTTAGTCGATAGGCCAGGAGCCCCTTCCTTTCCACAATCTCGAAAGGTCCCACGAACCTAGGTTATATTTTAGCGCCCTTTCCAAACTTTATCGAACTCTTATGTGGTTTCACCCGCAAGAAGACTCAATTGCCAACTTCGTAACTACGGTCGACACGATGCGCATCGACATAACTCTTTTGTCAATCCTGCGCTTCCTTGATCCTTTATCTTTCCTTGATCCTTTATCTTATTGTTTTCATTTGATATTCCATTTCTTGGATCGCTTATGGTCCCACCAGGACCCTATCCTCAAGACGATCCCAACTCAAAGGCATCTGACATGGTCGCCCGTAAAGAATCTCGAAAGAAGCCATCTTAATGGTGATTTGATAATTGTTGTTATATGTGAATTATACCAGTGGCAAGAATTCTTCCCAATGCTTATGTTGGTCCATCACGTACATACGCAACATGTCCTCCAAGATTTGGTTTGTTCGTTCGGTCTGCCTGTCTATCTCTGGGTGATATGCAGTACTAAAGTTAAGTTGGATTCCCAAGGCCTCTTGGAAACTAGTCCAAAATTGTTCAGTAAACACTGATCCTCAATCATATATAATCCTCTTAGGCAGGCCATGTAGCCTCACAATATTGCTGATGAAAATTCTAGATATGTCAGGTGCCTGATACGTCGTACACATAGGAATAAAATGAGCACTCTTCATCAAAGTGTCTACTACCACAAAATTGAGTCATGTCTCCTTGTCGTCAATGGAAATCCAACAATGAAATCCATCGAAATGACCTCCCATTTCGATTCCATAATTGTGTGTGGTTGTAGTAATCCTACTATATGTCTATGTTCAACCTTCACCTGTTGACATTCTATACTTCTAGCCATGTAGTTTACTATGTATGCCTTCATTCCTTTCCAGAAAAATAAGGGTTTAAGGTATGCCCCCATCTTCGTGACTCCTGGGTGAGCCATGTACACTTCTCTGTGAGCCTCGTTTAGGATCAAAATCCTCAACTTGTCGTTGGGAAGTACGTAAATTCAACTTTTAAATCTCAATAATCCATCGTTTTCCATAGTAAATCCTTCAAATTTTGGTACCATCAATGTGTTTTGTCCGATAAAATCCTTGACCTCTTTGTACCAGTTATCATCGTGATGTAAGGTTAGAATATTTTCATGTAGATTCGTCTGAAGAGGCATCACCGAAAATATTTGCGGTCTACGACTCAACGCATCAGCCACTCTGTTCCCTGTTCCCTTTATGTAATTAATCTCCAAATCATACTCGCTAAGAAATTCTAACCAACGTCATTGTCAGGTGTTCAATTTGCTTGCGTAAATATGTGTTGTAGTCCATAGTAGTCTGTTTTTAGTTCAAATTTTCATCCAATAAGGTAGTGTCTCCAAACTCTTAAGGCATAAACAATGGCTAACAACTCCAAATCCTATGTCGCATAGTTCTCCTCATGCCTTCTCAACTTTCTTGAGATGTAAGTGATCACTCGACCATCTTGCATCAAGACTCCACCTAAGACTTGTTTGGATGCGTTAGTTCATACCAAGAATTATGTGTCCATGTTAGGGACCTTCATTATTGGTGTTATCGTCAACAACTCCTTGAGCCTCCAAAATGCCTCCGTGCATTTCTCGGTCCAAACAAAATTCTTGTTCTTCTAATGCCATTTCGTAATTAGAATCACTATCATCAAAAAACCCTCGATGAACCGTTGGTAGTATCTTGCAAAACCCATGAAGCTACGCACTTTCAGGACATTCTTCGATGCATTCCATTCCATAATAGCCTTGAACTTTGTTGGATCCACAATGATACCTTCATCGGATATGACATGCTCTAAGTAGTGAATCTTCGATTGATAAAACGAGCATTTAGACAATTTCCCATACAATTTTTTCTCTCATAGACACTTTAGTACCAAGGGAAAGTGTTCTTCACGCTCCTCCATCTTCCAAGAGTAAATCAAAATATCGTCAATGAATACTTGGATGAACTTTTCCAAGTACTCGCAGAACACCCTGTTCATAAAACTCATAAATACCCCTGGGGCATTCGTTAGTCCGAACAGTAAAACAGTAAACTCGTAATGTCCAAACCTCATCTTAAAGGCGGTCTTAGGGACATCGTCCTCCTTGATCTGTAACTGGTGATACCCTGATCTCAAGTTGATCTTTGAAAACACCGTCGCACCTTTCATATGATCAAATAGATCATCAATCCTTGGCAATGGATATTGAGTCTTGAGCGTTGCCTTGTTCAATTGAAGATAGTCAATGTTGAGTATCCATGACCCATCCTTCGTTCGTATGAAAATAACAGTCGCAACCCATGGTAACACACTTGGACATATAATTCCTTGGTCCAACAACTCCTATCATTTCATTTTCAACTCCTGTAACTCCAGGGTTGACATCTGATAAGGCATTCTTGCTAATGGTTCAATCTCTGGTTTTAGGTCTATGGTAAATTCCAACTCCTTCTTTGATGGACTCTTAGGTAACTCCTCAAGGAAGACATCCGCAAACTCTCTTACCACTGGAAGGTGTTCTAGACCTTCCGCTACTCCTTTCTCATTTAACGAAAGGATCGCATAAATCTTACATCCCTTGCGCATTATCTTCCGTAGCTGCAAATAAGAGATTAACCTCAGGGAGACTCCCTGGTTTCGACCTACAATAACATGTATTCATCCCTCGTCATCGACCAAGCTCAATTGTTTCTTCTTACAGTTGATTATCCCCTCATGCAATTCCAAACAGTCCATCTTGATCACGATGTCATGATATCCTAATATCATGATGTATAGGTTGGCCCTAGTGACAAAACCTCCTAGGTTAAGGATACATCCCGTAACCTTCCCTCCAACCTTTTGTTTGGCTCCCGAAGCCATTTATACAAGGATAAAATTGTCCTGTTCGACAACCCTTACCTTAATTATTTTTAGCTCCGCACCAGAAATAAAAAATTTGGTAGCACCTGGATCTATCAAAGTGCTAAGGGTTTGGTCAGCGAAGGTACCCGATGTCTCGAGCATAGTCGAATGGTGCTCTTCCTAGCAGTTATTCACCTCTGTATGAATCCGATCGGCCTTGCCCAAATCTCCAACGATAGTGGGTCCGGCTAATCTAGATGCTCTAGCCCTCTCCCAGAAATGTTCCTCGAATAGTTCCCATGACACGTCTTCGACTGCCATGTTCAATTGCGGAAGGAGCATCTTCAACCATAAAAGAGCGCTCCCCTTTAGTTGAAATAATTCCATGTGGACCTTCAAGTTGGAGGTAGTTGGGAAGTGCAAAGAAAATCTCCATATTATACAACCATGCCTCGACGACTGAGCCATCCATGGCACTTGTGGACTTGAGAACTTATCCCTCTCAAGTTCTTGGTGAAAGCTAAAGATATTGGCTGGGGCGCGATGTGGACCCTTAGGGGTACAGGCGCCCTAGCCACATCTCAGTATAGATGGTGAATCAAGGTCTCTGATAATATCTGGAAGGACCTTGTCAGACCATCATCATCCCTTACAACAATCGAATCCAACCCAAGTACTTGTCCCTCCCCGTGGGGGTTAGAATCCGAGGGCGTGGGCAATTCTGGAGGCATCGCACCTCCTTCCATGGCACCACATTGCGAACCTCTATGGCATACTCTAATCGAGATCACCGCATGGACATGTTAAAGTTTTTAATTAGTGCTAGGTTAATACTCAAGGGTTCACTGCAGTGGAAAGCATGGCGATCCAAAGTCTTAGGTTTGAACCCTCTTTGATACCATATGTAACGACCTCGTTCTTACAACTACAAGTGACGCATGCAAGTGCAATTTTTTTTTTGGTTTTAAGCAGGAAGGAAACAATGACACAGTTAAACAACACAACTTGACAATGAACATGTGCAAGCAGATCAGGCAACAAACAACAACGACTCATCACACTAGCACATCATGCAACTAGAAGAAAAATGCGTTAATCAATAGACAGATAAAAATGACTACCCGCCCGACATAATCAAGACAACGCCTCTAAGCTAAAGGACAACATCAACAACCAGACACAAGGGCTTCGATGACTAGTAGCTAGAAACCTCTACGATGCGCAAAACTAAACGCAACTTAAGGCGTTACAAAACCAAGTACCAACATTCATTACAACGAACATATACGCCCACATTGGGATGCACAAGACTCTGGCCATGTTATCATTCACTTCTATCCATCGGACGAGCAGGATCCCTTCATCAGGAATCATTTCATCACTGGGCGATAGGCGTGACAACAACCAAGGCACAACATAACACATCTAGAACAATAACCCAAGAAAAATTCAATGCGCTTGGACACCAAATTAATTGTCAACGCACATGAAGACTAACCCAAGCACCCAATCAAATGGTCAACAAGACACAAAGGAATCTGACAACTATAACATTTATACAACACCTTAAATTTATTGCGCAAAAAATTATATCGCAAACATACATCAATCTATACATATTAAAATAATTATTATCAAACAATTAGTTCATTGTAACTATTTTCCAATTCAAATATCAGATAAGTATTTTTCTAAGGAGGAATTTTCTATCTTTTAAATTGAAACAATTATGAAACATGTCTTTTAAAATAGTAAGAAACATGTCTTTTAAAATTGAATATGCTATCTTTTAAACTGAACCAATATAATGAATTTGATATCTATGGAACGCATTTGAAATAACTATCTATATAATCTATATATTGATATTACTGCAATTGCGGTATGTATTACTGTATTTATTGATAATTATTACTAAGTTAATGATAATCGCTGACAACACCAATGACATATCACTGCCTAATAAATACATGGCTATACGAAAATACAATTGCATAGCTATACAACATACAACTATACAATTATATCATTGTAAACGAATACATGACTATACCAATACACAATATACCCCTATACAAATATATTGTTGTACAATTATACAGCTAGACAATATATATCGTTGCTCACAATATACGAAAATCGTTGTTAAATAATTACTTTCAATAATGTTAATCACTAACCATTAATACAGGTGACTGTATATTTTACAAACCTCATTGTCAATAGTCCAGACTGCAGTCTATTATTACATGTTGATGTACCTATTAAAATCATTGTCAATATATAAAAGGTGTTGTCTATAAAAGTGTCTTCTGTATACCAATATAAACAACTCGATGTCTACATTCCCATGTATATAAAAATTGTTTTTTTGTATTTAAACACAGTCGCACAGTCATAAATTAGACAAAACACATGGTTATGACCAGTTTAGCAACCCAATGGATTCACTGCCATTAAAAGGCGCAGAGGTAATCCACTAACTAATTTCGTTGTTTTAGGGCATGTATAAATTAAGTGTCCATTCATTTTCGTTTTCCTTTCAATAAATATATAGTATAATTTCACTGTACATATATTAATTTCGGTCCATTCAATGTATAAATTAAGTGTATAAAATCGCTAAACAAAATTGATATCGCTACGCTATTTAATGATGCTATAACTGCCTAAAACCTCTAATAATGATATTGCTATATGATAATGTTATCTAATAATAGTATCACAGTCCTTCACCATTTAACCACACTGCCATTAGTCTGAAAAATCGCAGTCATCATGGGTGAATTCGCAGTCAATATAAATTTTAAAATAAAATGTTGTTACTACATATTAAATTGCAGTCAAAGATATGTAACTCGTAGTCAATGATATTACAATTATATCATTTAAAGAAACATATATAATTTACCAAACAATGAAGGCAATATATGTGTAAATCGCAGAGTGAATACATGATAAAGATGGCATAAATATATCTGAAATCGCAGAGGTAAAATAACCATTCGTTGGGAGAAATAATTACACAAAACACAAAGGTGATCATTAAACATGCTGAGAGTAAGAAGGCTAATTCCTGGGAGAAGTAATTAAACAAATACATAGAGTTTTTTCTAGTCAAGCACTGGGTAAATCATGAAGTAAAAGTTGTGTAGAAAATCGTTGTGTACAAGGCCACGAAGATCATAGGGTGAAATTTGGGTAATGAGTCACAAAAATCAGGGTGTAATTGCTATGTAAAGGTTGGGTAAATCGCCCAGAAATTAGCGGTGTGAAGGCTGAGTAAAGACTCCAAGAAAATCAGAGATAATCAATCACAAGAAAACGCAGAGAAATCAACCATTAGAACACGTAGATGTAATCAATCACAAGAAAAAACATATATTTTGCATTGAGTCCTTACTCTTGAGATTTTAATCTCCCTATAATGCTATTTAATCTAAGAAAGCTTCGAAACGGTCCTATATTGTAGACATGCAGGCATGTATGGGCCCTTACAAATCCTTAAACTTCCTAGGTTGTTTGCTTTAAAAATTTGAAACTATCCTAAGATTGTGCACATATGGGCATGTGCGGGCCCTTACATATATTTATATTATGTTTCAATAAGAAAAGTATGAGATATTGGTGTCTCCTAAAATGGTTGATTTAGTTTCATGAAATGAGAACTAAGAGGTATTGGCCTCTCCTAAAATGGTTGATTTAGTTTCATGAAATGAGAACTAAGAGGTATTGGCCTCTCCTAAAATGGTTAATTTTGAGAGGGAAATGGATATTTATTGAACAATCTCTTTTTATGATTTCCAAGGTCACACTAACGTGAGAGGAAAGAGAATACTCCAATATTGTTAAAATATTCCCTAGTCCTGATTTAGTGTGATGAATTAAAAAAGAAAAAAAGAATCTACAATGATTTTAAGTTTCAAATTCTACACTAGGCCATCCACATGGAAACCAAGGAAGTAAAATATGAAAAGGATTTTTTTTATCCCCCTAAGCGACTATGTGGGATAAGTATCTATG
>SNQJ01S0048743.1:25126-57169 GCA_010110895.2 Picea sitchensis
GAAGTGGTCAAGGAGGCAAGTGGCAGACAAACGAAGGTTAATAGCATCAGGTTCAGGTATTTATTTCAAATTATGCATTGTTTTAATCTCTTATAAAATTTTATTATAATTGATAAATACGTAGGTGAATATGCTAAATTATAGAAATTTCTTGACTTTTACTGTTATGTTGTAAATTTAAATGGTTGTTTATTTAATTCGGCCCCTACACTTGTTATATGTTCATTTATTATTTTTTTGAACACATGTTCTAATTAGACCTAGGTTGTAATTTCACTAGGCTGGGCGACATTTTTATTAGGGAAAAATGTTTTTAAATCTTACTTGTCACATCATTCATTTTAAGGTCGTCTAGGTTTATTCACTTACCAGTTAAAATCGTGACGTTCCCTTCAGGACACAAAAGGTTCTCCAAGGGTGCCACTCGCCTCTTTATTTTTCCTTGCACAATGTGCCCTTTAGGATGCATTACATGCTCCAAATGTGCCACTCACCTCTTTTAGTTTTCCTTGAATGGTGTGCCCTTCAGGACTCACTACGTGCTCCAAGGGTGCCACTCACCTCTTGACTGACTTTAGTAGATGTAAAAAACCACTGGAGTCAATACTCCACCAGGTGATATTGTGGGAGACTAAGGGACTCTAAGGAATAAGTCCCCTGCCTTATTGCACGCCCCTTAGAATCATCGTGAGTGACTGCCGCAGTCTTCCCTCACGGCATCATGGGTCTTATCAAACTAGGTAATCGTTAACCTAAAGTTTGAGCCACGACATGAGTGCTAGTAGGTTGTGGCAGGGTTGCTCCCACACCTCTCCCTCAAAGTCTCTGGCTGTCGTGCATGACCCCTCTACTCCACATGTGAGTCTAGTCAGCAAGATATCGTCATCCTACATCCATCAACAAATCATGTCAGCAATAATAGTCAATCATCATAACATCTAATCATATGTACATATGTCACATCAACAATATTCAACCCAACAATCCACTGCCTGACTAGATCCAGAGTCCAAGGGATTTCATCAATGCCTCTGCATCCTCGAGGTACAAAGTCCTACACACTTAGGAGAACCCATTGAATAACACCTTTCTATGTCAATACAATAAAATAACATGTCATCATATCCATAATGCCTCATAATCATAATCAAACGACCAACAGTATAATAATCGGGAACACTTGCAAGCAAGTGTCCTCAAAGAATAAGTTCACTCAGTGCACACAAGAGTGAGATGTTACATATATAAGTGTCGAAATAAAGTGTATCACAATATCATAAGTCTATCTATCAAACAAAAATGGAAATTGATGGTGCATATCATATGTGTCCTCCTAGGTCACCAAATGCGGACTATAGTTGTCCCACTAAACCTTGACCTGATCTATTGTTTGACGCCATAGATTTCAAATGTGATGGTCCAGGATGCGGATTGGCTTAGCCGTGAGCGCACCCTCATTAGATAACTACAAGGAATTCACGTCAATAACATGTGTAGGATCACTAATATAATGTCTCAGAATAGATACATGAAAAACATCGTGCATACACCTCAAAGATTCAAGCAAGGCTAGTCAATAGGCCACGAGCCCCTTCCTTTCCACAAACTTGAAAGGTTCCATGAACCTAGGTTATATTTTAGCACCCTTTCCAAACTTTATTGAACTCTTATGTGGTTTCACCCACAAGAAGACTCGATTGCCAACTTCATTACTACGGTTGACACGATGGGCATCGACATAACTCTTCTATCGATCATGCGCTTCCTTGATCCTTTGTCTTATTGTTTTCATTTTATATTCCATTTCTTGGCTTGCTTATGGTCCCACCAAGACCATATCCTCAAGACGATCCCAACTCAAAGGCGTTTGACATGGTCGCCCGTAAAGGAACTCAAAAGAAACCATCTTAATGGTGATTTGATAATTGTTGTTATATGTGAATTATACCAGTGGCAATAATTCTTCCCAATGCTTATGTTGGTCCATCACATACATACACAACATGTCCTCCAAGATTTGTTTTGTTTGTTCATTCTTCCTTTCCATCTCCGGGTGATATGCAGTACTAAAGTTAAGTTGGATTCCCAAGGCCTCTTGGAAACTAGTCCAAAATTTTTCAATAAACATCGATCCTCAATCAGATATAATCCTCTTAGGCATGCCATGTAGCCTCACAATATCGCTGATGAAAACTCTAGATATGTCAAGTGCCTGATACGTCATACACATAGGAATAAAATGAGCACTCTTCATCAGAGTGTCGACTACCACAAAATCAAGTCATGTCTCCTTCTCGTCAATGGAAATCCAACAATGAAATCAATCGAAATGACCTCCCATTTCGATTCCATAATTGCATGTGGCTGTAGTAATCGTACCGGATGTCTATGTTCAGCCTTCACCTACTGACATTCTAGACTTCTAGCCACATAGTTGACTATGTATGCCTTCATTCCTTTCCAGAAGAATAAGGATTTAAGGTATGCCCCCATCTTCGTGACTCCTGGGTGAGCCATGTGCACTTCTCTGTGAGCTTCATTTATGATCAAACTCCTCAACTTGTCATTGGGTGGTACATAAATTCAAATTTTAAATCTCAATAATCCATCGTTGTCCATAGTAAATCCTTCAAATTTTGGTACCATCATTGTGTTTTGTCCGATAAAATCCTTGACCTCTTTGTACCAGTTATCGTCGCGATTTAAAGTTAGAATATTTTCATTTAGATTCGTCTGAAGAGGCATCACCGAAAATATGTGTGGTCTCCAACTCAATGCATCAGCCACTCTGTTCCCTGATCCCTTTATGTAATTAATCTCAAAATCGTACTCGCTAAGCAATTCTGACCAACGTCATTGTTAGGTGTTCAATTTTCTTACGTAAATATGTGTTGTAGTCCAAAGTAGTCTATTTTTAGTTCCAATTTTCATCCAATAAGGTAGTTTCTCCAAAATCTCAAGGCATAAACAATGGCTAACAACTCCAAATCGTGTGTTGCATAGTTCTCCTCATGCCTTCTCAACTTTCTTGAGATGTAAGCGATCACTCGACCATCATTCATCAAGACTCCACCTAAGAATTATTTGGATGCATTAGTGCATACCAAGAATTTTGTGTCCATGTTAGGGACCTTCATTATTGGTGTTGTCATCAACAACTCCTTGAGCCTCTGAAATGTCTCCGTTCATTTCTCGGTCGAAACAAAATTCTTGTTCTTCTAATCCAATTTCGTAAGAAGAATCACTATCATCAAAAAACCCTCAATGAACCATCGGTAGTATCCCACTAAACCCATGAAGCTACGCACTTTCGAGACATTTTTCGGCGCATGCCATTCCATAATATCCTTGAAATTTGTCGGATCCACAACGATATCTTTGTCGGATATTACATGCTCTGAGTAATGAATATTCGATTGATAAAACGAGCATTTAGACAATTTCCCATATAATGTTTTCTCTCGTAGACACTTTAGTACCAAGCGCAAGTGCTCTTCATGACCCTCCATCTTCCAAGAGTAAATCAAAATATCGTCAATGAATACTTGGATGAACTTTTCCAAGTACTAGCAGAACACCATGTTCATCAAACTCATAAATACCCCTGGGGCGTTCGTCAGTCCAAATGGTAAAACAATAAACTCATAATTTCCAAACCTCATCTTAAAGGCGGTCTTAGGGACGTTGTCCTCCTTGATATGTAACTGGTGATACCCTGATCTCAAGTTGATCTTTGAAAACACAATCGCATCTTTCATATGATCAAATAGATCATCAATCCTTGGCAATGGATATTGATTCTTGACCGTTTCCTTGTTCAATTGACGATAGTCAATGCAAAGTCTCCATGACCCATCCTTATTTCGTATGAAAATAATAGTCGCACCCCACGGTGACACACTTGGACATATAATTCCTTGGTCCAACAACTCCTATCGTTGCATTTTCAACTCCTGTAACTCCGAGGTCGACATCCGATAAGGCATTCTTTCTATTGGTTCAATCTCTGGTTTTAGGTCTATGGTAAATTCCAACTCCTTCTTCGACGACCTCCTAGGTAACTCCTTAGGGAAGACATCTGCAAACTCTCTTACCACCAGAAGGTGTTCTAGACCTTTCGCTACTCCTTTCTCGTTTAACGAAAGGATCGCATAAAGCTTACATCCCTTGCGCATTATCTTTTGTAGCTGCAAATAAGAGATTAACCTCAAGGAGACTCCCTATTTTCGACCTACAATAACACATATTCATCCCTCGTCATCGACAAAGTTCAATTGTTTCTTCTTACAGTTGATTATCCCCTCATGTGATTCCAAACAGTCCATATTGATCACGATGTCATAATATCCTAATATCATGATGTACAGGTTGTCCCTGGTGAAAAAACCTCCCAAGTTAAGGCTACATCCCGTAACCTTCCGTCCAACCTTTTGTTTGGCTCCTGAAGCCATTTCTACAAGGCTAAAATCGTCTTGTTCGACAACCCTTACATTAATTATTTTTAGCTCCGCACAAGAAATAAAAATTTTGGTAGCACCTAGATCTATCAAAATGCTAAGGGTCTGGTCAAAAAAGTTACCCGACGTCTTGATCATAGTTGAATGGTGCTCTTCCTAGTGGCTATTCACCTCTGTATGAATCTGATGGGCCTTGCCCAAATCTCCCACAATAGTGGGTCCAACTTATCCAGATGCTCTAGTCCTCTCCCAGAAATGTTCCTCAAACAGTTCCCATTACACATCTTCGACTACCATGTTCAATTGTGGAAGGAGAATCTTCAACCATAAAAGAGCGCTCCCCTTTAGTTGAAAGAATTCCATGCAGACCTTCAAGTTGGAGGTAGTTGCGAAGTGAAAAGAAAATCTCCATATTCTATAACTATGCCTTGACGGTTGAGCCATCCACAGAACTCATGGACTTGAGAAATTATCCCTCTCCATTTCTTGGTGAAAGCTAACAGTACTAGATGGGGCACGATGTGGACCCTGAGGGGTACAGGCACCCTGGCCACAGCTCAATACAGATGGTGAATCAAGGTCTCTAACAATCTCTGGAAGGACCTTGTCAAAACATAATCATCCTTTACAACAATCGAATCCATCCCAAGGACTTGTCCCTTCCCTTGGGGGTTAGAATCTGAGGGCGTGGGCACTTCTAGAGGCGTCACACCTCCTTCCACGGCACCATGTTGTGAACCTCTATGGCATACTCTAATCGAGATCACCGCATGGACACATTAAATTTTTTAATTAGTGCTAGGTTAATACTCAAGGTTTCACTACAATGGAAAGCATGGCAATCCAAAGTTGTAGGTTTGAACCCGCTTTGATACCATATGTAACGAATTCATTCTTACGACTACAAGCGACGCAAGAAAGTGCAATTTTTTTTTTTGGTTTTAAGAAGGAAGGCAACAATGACACAGTTAAACAACACAACTTGACAATGAACACACGCATGCAGATCACGCAATAAACAACAATGACTCATCACACTAGCAAATCATGCAACTAGACGAAAAAATGCATTAATCAATAGACAAATAAAAATGACTACCCACCCGACATAATCAAGAAAATTCCTCTAAGCTAAAGGACAGCATCAATAACTAGACACGAGGGCTTCGATGACTAGTAGCTAGAAACCTCTACGACACCGAAAACCAAATGCAACTTAAGGCATTACAAAACCAAGTACCAACATTCATTACAACAAACATATACACCGACATCGGGAAGCACAAGACTCCGGCCATGTTATCATTCACTTCTATCCATCGGATGAGCAGGATCCCTTCATCAGGAATCATGTCGTCACTAGGCGATAGGCATGACAACAACCAAGGTGCAACATAACACATCTAGACCAATAACCCAAGAGAAATTCAACACGCTAGGAGACCAAATTAACTGTCAAAGCACATGACACATAACCCAAGCACCCAATCGAATGGTCAACAAGACACAAAGGAATCTGAAAACTATAACATTCATACAACACCTTAAATTTATTGCGCAAAAAATTCTATCACAAACATACATCAATCTATACACATTAAAATAATTATTATCAAACAATTAGTTTATTGTAACCATTTTCCAATTCAAATATCAGATAAGTATTTTCCTAAGGAGGAATTTTCTATCTTTTAAACTGAAACAATTATGAAACATGTCTTTTAAATTAGTAAGAAACATGTCTTTTAAAATTGAATATGTTATCTTTTAAACTAAACCAATATAATGAATTTGATATCTATGGAACACATTTGAAATAACTATCTATATAATCTATATATTGATATTAATGCAATTGTGGTATGTATTACTATATTTATTGATAATTATTACTGAGTTAATGATAATCGCTGACAACACCAATGACATATCACTACCTAATAAATACATGGCTATACAAAAATACAATTGCATAGCTATACAACATACAACTATACAATTATATCATTGTAAACATATACATGGCTATACCAATATACAATATATCCCTATACAAATATATTGTTGTACAATTATATAGCTAGACAATATATATCGTTGCTCACAATATATGAAAATCATTGTTAAATAATTACTTTCAACAATGTTAATCACTAACCATTAATACAGGTGACTGTATATTTTACAAACCTCGTTGTCAATAGTCCAGACTACAGTCTATTATTACATGTTGATGTACCTATTAAAATCATTATCAATATATAAAAGGTGTTGTCTGTAAAAGTGTCGTCTGTATACCAATATAAACAACTCGATGTCTACATTCCCATGTATATAAAAATTGTTGTTTGTATTTAAATGCAGTCGCATAGTCATAAATTAGATAAAATGCATGGTTATGACCAGTTTAACAACCCAACGGATTCACTACCATTAAAAGGTGCAGAGGTAATCTGCTAACTAATTTTGTTGTTTTAGGGCATGTACAAATTAAGTGTCCATTCATTTTCGTTGTCCTTTCAATAAATATATAGTATAATTTCATTGTACAAATATTAATTTCCGTCCATTCAATGTATAAATTAAGGGTATAAAATCGCTAAACAAAATTGATATCGCTACGCTATTTAATGATGATATAACTTCCTAACACCTCTAATAATGATATCACTATATGATAATGTTATCTAATAATGGTATCACAGTCCTTCACCATTTAACCACATTGCCATTAGTATAAAAAATCACAGTCATCATGGGTGAATTCGCAGTCAATATAAATTAAAAAAAAAACGTTGTTACTACATATTAAATTGCAGTCAAAGATATGTAACTCGTAGTCAATGATATTGCAATTATATCATTTAAAGAAACATAGATAATTTACCAAACAATGCAGATAATATATGTGTAAATCACAGACTGAATACATGATAAATATGGCATAAATATATATGAAACCGTAGAGGTAAAATCGCCATTCGTTGGGAGAAATAATTACACAAAACACATAGGTGATCATTAAACATGCAGAGAGTAAGAAGGCTAATCCCTGGGAGAAGTAATTAAACAAATACATAGAGGTTTTTCTAATCAAGCACTGGGTAAATTGTGAAGTAAAAGTTGTGTAGAAAATCATTGTGTACAAGGCCACAAAGATCATAGGGTGAAATTTGGGTAATGAGTCACGAAAATCATGGTGTAACTACTATGTAAAGGCTGGGTAAATCGCCCAGAAATTAGTGGTTTGAAGGATGAGTAAAGACTCCAAGAAACTCAGAGATAATCAATCACAAGAAAACGCAGAGAAATCAACCACACGAACACGCAGATGTAATCAATCACAAGAAAAAATAGATATTTTGCATTGAGTCCTTACTCTTGAGATTTTAATCTCCATGAATGTTATTTAATCTAAGAAAGATTCAAAACTATCCTATATTGTAGACATGAAGGCATGTATGGGCCCTTACAAATCCTTAAACTTCCTAGGTTGTTTTCTTTAAAAATTTGAAACTATCCTAAGATTCTGCACATATGGGCATGTGTGGGCCCTTACATATATTTATATTATGTTTCAATAAGAAAAGTATGAGATATTGGCCTCTCCTAAAATGGTTTACTTAGTTTCATGAAATGAGAACTAAGAGGTATTGGTCTCTCCTAAAATGGTTGATTTTTAGAAGGAGATGGAGATTTATTTGAACAATCTCTTTTTATGATTTCCAAGGTCACACTAAGGTGTGAGGAAAGAGAATACTCCAATATTGTTAAAATATTCCCTAGTCCTGATTTAGTGTGATGAATTAAAAAAGAAAAAAAGAATCTGCAATGCTTTTAAGTTTCAAATTCTACACTAGGCCATCCACATGGAAACCAAGGAAGTAAAATATGCAAAGGATTTTTTGTATCCCCCTAAGTGACTATGTGGGATAAGTATCTATGCAAGAATGAATCCAAATCGTTTTTTCTATGGATTTTAGAAAGTTTAAGCTAGCTGATCAAAATGGGCTCATCAAGCCTTACAACCTGAAAAAACAAGACTTGTGTGTGGCTATGCAGTGAGACAGTCACGCACTATGTGCACTATGTGTAGTGTGTAAGTGTATACAAAATGAAAAACTACATGGTTCATGCAGTTGTTAGACCTGAACCCGCGCTCATGCAGAGAAATCGTGGGACAAAAATTTGAAATGACTTCAACCCACACATGACTGAATTGTGGTATCTAAAGGGTAAGATAGGCCGTTGTTCGAGCCTGCAAACACCAGAAAGTGAGAAAAACAACTCAAATAGCCTACTTGAGGAGGAATATGGATTCCAATCCCTAGTATAGTCACCAATATGTTTGGGGTTTTTTATCAAAGGGGTGAGGAAAAAGAGACCTCTTTGATTTCCTTGGTAAGACAACAAAGCAACACAAAACAACGGTTACTAGGTTAGTGAACCTACAAGATACAAAGAAATAAATAAAGAAAGATAGGAATAACAATGAAAACTAAACTAAAAAAACATTAACAAAGGATGTGCTGAGCCTCTAAATTGACATCCCCATTACCATATTATACTCCTCATTTATACTTTTTTGGCCTACCTAAGCTTGGATAAATGACAAATAACACTACCTCCAGCCACTTATAATATCATAAGGTAAAGTATATTTGAATTCATGCATTTTGTGGTTTATTAAGATAGGAGATTAAATATTTCATGAACTGATGTTTAAAATTGCCACGTATAACCTTTGACCTTTGGACAAGTCCGACACTTCTATGTCAGCTAAGCCATCTGATACTTATGCACTAGATCACCCACTATCTGAATCTAGTACCAAGTGCAGCTTCCGTTCAGATCCAATACCCACAAATCATTCATTGTCACGATCTGGTACCAACGTCCGCAGAATATTCTAGTCTGGTAACAACAAATTGTGTGTTTTTCGGATCTGGTACTATCTACCGTATCTCATTTGTCACGATCCAGTACCAATACAGGAAATAGAGTATGCCAAGTTTAGCTCCAGATCGTGCCTAAGAAAATTTTTGAATGTTTATTAAATCATCAAAGTTTCTAGCAAGACTTTGTTAAGCTAGTTTGATTATTGCTTCATCCTCATACACTTCGTGTCATGAGGATGAAGCTTAAAATATGTAACCAAATGTATAAATTTGACAATTGTTGATCTGCTAAAGATTTCACCTCTTTGTGTTTCACGACTGATACTATTTAAATAGTTGTGGAAAGGACGGTGGGAGATATAGGGAGATAGCATAATACCGCTTGTGAAGCAGCGTTGCATATTGTAGAACATATCATGAGTTTGAAGTTTAACAGAAGAATGCCATTTATTTCCATGTCTTGATCATTTATGAATGAATGTGAGTTGATTTGTTAGCATAGTCTAATTTTATGTCTTAAGATTTGAGTAAGAGTGATGTGTGGATTGAAGACCAACTTACTCTAGACTCCAGTCGCTGACCTGTTGAAGCGGCAAGGGTCCACCGCCCAACAGAGGTCAGCATATTTGTGGATTATTATTATCATTTGATTTTAGTAGTGTAACTGTTAGATTAGATGAAGCTTTGATTTCTCTACTTGATTCATCATCTTTGATAGTTTCAGATGTTAGTAGCACAATTCAGTTTAGGATTTTGATTACATGATTGCTAAAGATATTTATTTACTATGTTTTCGCATACACCCTATTTCTATTCTTATGGATTTGATTTCTCTTAGTGAACATAGATGTTGGAAGCAATAGTCAAGAATATTTGGAAAAGAACTAGTGAAGTTCACAATATATTATTGTGAACCACAATATACCCAATATACTAGCTATTGAACTACCCATGCTATACCTTGATGATTGATGTGTGATTTCCTTTTCAAAGTGTGATTGCATAGTTATCTTTCTGGGTCAGATAACAACGTTGATCTGACAAATAAATCCATCTCATATTTTCATGTGCCACAATGGAGTAGATAGCCTCTCTATGAAGGACAACCAAAAGTGTGTTTCAATTTGACAGTTTGCTTTATTCTTAGTAACATAATCCAGATTATTTCTCTACTCGTGACAATAGAATTACCTCTCTTACCGGTGTCTTGTAACTCTGTTGATTACGAATCCAGAATTGATAATTAATGAGTGCATTATACTAATCATATAAGCATCACAACATTTTGGCACCGTTGTCGGGGAGTTGCAAATGGTAGGAAGTGATTTTAGCTTAGATTGTTTGCATAGTTTTTGAATGATTTTAAGGGATACTTGAGGGAGGAGGGTAAAAATTTTAAGACGTGATTGAAGAGCCACGTGGCCACTAGAGTGGGGTTCTCCAAAGCCAATTTTCCTTCTTACCTTCCATATAGAATTAGGATTTTTGAGTTAAGTATTAAAATTTTATTTTATGCATGGATATAAAGATAACAAGGGTAGATTTGTAAGCTCTAAAGATTCAAAAACAAACCCCCCCACTAATTCAAATCACATTGGTGAAGGAAACATTCCACCAGGAGGAATTTCAAGGGAGGCCAGTGAGGCTCCAGAAGAAGAACCTAGAACTAAATAGTAAACATTAGGGTAGATAGAATGTGAGTCTATTGAAGGAACTAAACATTTAGAAGACACAAAAAATCCATTTTATGAACCATTGATCAGTGGAGGAGGAATACCTAGCGAAATGGTAGAAGAATAATGAAATGTAAATGCAGCCACTGAGACTGAGACCTTCAGGTTTCCAATCTTGGATATTTCTAGAAACATCAACATGAAGAACATCCCATTGTCATCATTACCCACTTTCAAAGGTATGTCAACCGAAGATCCATACTTATTTTTATTCGATTTTGACATATTATGTAGAAGATATAACTGCTCAGATGATGCCCAAAAACTTAAGCTCTTTCTAGCCACAATAAAAGACTCATCCTTGAGATGGTTCATGAGCTTAGGAGAAAATACAATTCTCTCTTGGGATCAGATGAAAGACACATTTTTATGGAAATACCAAGACTATTGTAAGGATAATGCTAAAAATGACATTTTTAAAATGCAGTAAACAGAAGATGAAAGCCTTGAAGACTACTTAGAAAGGTTCTTATACAACTATCAAAAATCAAAATTATTCACCACAAACCCAACTGTAGTAAGAACAATATTTTTGAAAGGTCTTAGAGATGATTGCATAGAAGTTTTAAATTTGTTAAGTTCAAGAGATGTGCACCAAAATCCCTTTGTAGAAATTGCATATTACTGTAGGAGATCCTCAAGAGGACAAGCTAAAACAGGAAAAGGACCAAGAGACCCTTTTATAAGAAATTCAAGACAAAACTCGGAGACTTTCACCAGAATTGAGTTAGGAAACTTATTAGAAAACTTTAAAACAGACATCTTGAGCATAATCAGTAACCAGTTAGATACCCTAAAACTGAAAAAGAAGCAAGGAAAAGATGTTGTTTCCACAATCTTTTGTCCTAAATGTAGAAAGAGGCACCTTGAGAAAGAATTCCCATTAAATGTCATAGAGTTATGTGACCTATGTACACTAGAGCACCTCACATATGAATGTCCTACTTTTCTTGAGTTGCAAGACATCTATAGGGGATGAGGAGTCTCACAAGAACAACCGTACCCTTCTAGGAGGCCTTGGAGAGCACAAAAACCCAATGCATTTTATGACCCTAATACACAATTTCAATAGCAACAATGGGGTCCTTCTCCAATGCCCTATCCCCAATGGACACCTCAGCAAGATCAAACTCAACCTTGGCAACAAGGTTGGAGGGGAACTATGTATGGAAGTCCCTCTTACCTGACATATCTGCAGTATCCTGCAAACATTTCCCAATTACTACCTAGATTTAACCCACCTCAGATACAATATTTACTTCCACCTCCTATACAACAACAATTTACAGTACACTTGAACCCTAACCACCACCAGCAAACACCTATAAATACCAATCAACAACCACAAAACCAAGCTGCCCACAACCCTCCTAGACCAACAACAATCCCTACCCAGCCAATTCCTAACCCCAATAATCGACCCACCCACCCTATGAAGAATGAAAAAGTCCAAACCTTTCCCACCTATAAAATTCAACTAAGATCAGGGAAAGTTGTAAATCAATCAAATTTTGGAGTAATAATTCAAGAATAAAATGATAATCATTCTGAACAGGAAAATAATCAAACCACCCCTGCAGAATGAGAGACTCCCCCTCATATTTCAACCACTTCTCAGTCCGTAGGAGTACCTCAACAATTTAATCTTCCACCCTACCCCGAAATACTATTAGAGAAGAAACCCCACCCACCCTTGCACAAAGACATAGAGGATGAGTTACGAAATCTATGTATAAAAATACCTCTTCTACAAGCCATCAAGGATATCCCCATATATGCCAAAATCATAAAGGATATTTTCCTTAAGAAAACAGGAAGGAAGAATAAGGAACCTCCCCTTGTTCAGGGGGTAGGACAATTATCTAAATTTATTTCTGAAATGCCATACAAATATAATGAACCTGGGAATCTAGTAGTCACTGCTAAAATTAATGGTATTTCCTTACCAAACACACTCATTGATTTGGGTGAATCAATTAATGTAATGCCTTTTTACACTATGCAAAACATCCAAATCAACCAGTTAAGGCCAACCCAAACCATGATAGATTTGGCAGATAAGTCAGTCATTGGCCCTACAGGAAGTTTAGATGATGTCATAGTCACACTAGCTTCTTGGGAGTATCCAGTAGACTTTCTAGTCATCTATTCCAAATCATCCTCCAAACCAGGACACTCTGTGGTTCTTGGACACCATTGGTTGGCCACAACAGATGCCTTTAAGAATGAAAAAGTCCAAACCTTTCCCACCTATAAAATTCAACTAAGATCAGGGAAAGTTGTAAATCAATCAAATTTTGGAGTAATAATTCAAGAATAAAATGATAATCATTCTGAACAGGAAAATAATCAAACCACCCCTGCAGAATGAGAGACTCCCCCTTGTATTTCAACCACTTCTCGATCCTTATGAGTACCTCAACAATTTAATCTTCCACCCTACCTCGAAATACTATTAGAGAAGAAACCCCACCCACCCTTGCACAAAGACATAGAGGATGAGTTACGAAATCTATGTATAAAAATACCTCTTCTACAAGACATCAAGGATATCCCCATATATGCCAAAATCATAAAGGATATTTTCCTTAAGAAACCAGGAAGGAAGAATAAGGAACCTCCCCTTGTTCAGGGGGTAGGACAATTATCTAAATTTATTTCTGAAATGCCATACAAATATAATTAATCTGGGAATCTAGTAGTCACTGCTAAAATTAATGGTATTTCCTTACCAAACACACTCATTGATTTGGGTGAATAAATTAATGTAATGCCTTTTTACACTATGAAAAAAATACAAATCAACCAGTTAAGGCCAACCCAAACCATGATAGATTTGGCAGATAAGTCAGTCATTGGCCCTACAGGAAGTTTAGATGATGGCATAGTCACACTAGCTTCTTGGGAGTATCCAATAGACTTTCTAGTCATCTATTCCAAATCATCCTCCAAACCAGGACACTTTTTGGTTCTTGGCCACCATTGGTTGGCTACAACAGATGCCTTTATCAGTTGTCGGTATGGCGAGATGACTATATCCAATGGTACACATAGCCAAAATCTTTTCCTCTTCCCTCCTTCCCAACCAGCACAAGAGATACATGTTTGGCTAGAAAACCCTTATGTAGAGGAAGATTGCATCAGATCTCTGTTAACACTTGAACAAGTAAAAGGAATGTAAAAACAATCAGATGAACAAGTCTTGCGTTTATTTTTGGCTGATACAAACAGCATTGAATATCTTAGGTCTTTTGCAGAATTGTCACATATTTTTAGTTTTGAATTCCAACAAACTTGGCACCCTGATATCACTCAATTATATACTTTATCACTAGCTTCCTTAGAGAAGTAAGAAAGTACTGAACTTGTTGAGATTACCCCAGGAAAACCTTTTGTATATCAACTCTAGTTTCGAACCAGAACAAAAGACACAAGTAAGTGAAATGCTCCAAAGACAAATTGATGCCTTTGCATGGGATTATGAAGACATGAAAGGCATTCACCCTAACACATGCACACATCATATCTACACTAATGACCAAATCATATCAGTTAGACAGCCTCAGAGAAGGATGAATCCAGCCCTCAAAGATATTGTAAAATAGGAATTGAAAAAACTCCTTCAAGCCAATCTCATATACCCCATTTCAGATAGTCAATGGGCATCTCCACTTGTCATAGTTCCAAAGAAAAATGGTAAGTGGAGAATATGTGTAGACTTTAGGGAGTTGAACAAAGACACCCATAGGGATTATTTTCCCTTGCAATTTATGGACATGGTGTTGGATACCTTGTCCATAAAGAAGTATTTCTCATTCCTAGATGGGTTTATTGGTTATAACCAAATACAAATAGCACCCAAAGACCAGGAGAAGACCACTTTCACCTGCCCATGGAGAACCTATTCTTATATGGTTCTTCATTTTGGAATTTGCAATTCCATGGAAATTACTTCCAGGAAGCTTTGACCAGTCTAGAAAAATTATTGATTAGGTGTAAGGAAACTAATATTTCCCTAAGTAATGAAAATTCAAATATGATGCTCACTAAAGGTATTGATTTGGGACATCACATCTCTGGTTTTGGAATGAGAGTTGATCCCACAAAGATTCATATTATCACACAAATCAGAATACCTTCCTCACAAAAGGAAGTTCATAGCTTTTTAGGGCATGCTAGCTACTATAGAAGATTCATTCCGAATTTTACAAGATTAGTTATTCCCTTATTCAAGTTATTATCTAAAGAAGTTGAATTTAATTGGAATGATGAATGCCAAGTATCTTTTGAAATTATAAAATAGAAATTGTTAAGTACCCCTATATTAAGAGGACCAAATTGGTCCCTTCCTTTCCATATCTATATCGATGCCTCAGAAACAACCCTGGGGGAAGTTCTTGGATAAAGGGAAAATCAAATGCCTTATGCTATTTACTTTGTTTGTAAAAACCTTTGCCCAACAAAATTTAATTATACGGTCACAGAAAAAGAAGTATTGGTTGCAGTCCATGTTATCAATAAATTTAGACACTATATTACATGATATCAAGCTTTTGTACACACAGATCATTCAGCTATCAAATTTTTAATGAACAAACCTATAACAAACACTAGAGTTACAATATGGTTGTTATTATTACAAGAGTTTAATATCAATATTATTGATATACCTGGTAAGGATAATATTGTGGCTGATTTCTTATCTAGAATTATTCATCTGGGAGATAATGCACTAGTGGATGATAAATTTCCTGATGAAAATTTGTTTTCTATTTCTACATTTACTCCTTGGTATGTAGATGTAGCTAAGTATCTTGTGACAAGGAAGATGCCTCATAAATTGTCTCCTAGAGAAAAACAAAAAGTAATTCAGTGAAGTGCAAACTATATGTGGCATGATGATTGTCTTTATAAAACAGGACCATATTTGGTAATCAGAAGATGTGTAAGGGAAGATGAGATCCATGATATTCTGCAAGCATGCCCTGATGGTCCTTGTGGAGGCCACTTTTCTGACAAGAGTATTTCTTATAAATTTCTGCAATCTAGTTATTATTGGCCTACCTTTTTCAAAGATGCCAGAACTTATGTATCCAATTGTGATGAATGCCAACGAACGGGTAAGCCTATTACTCAAGACCAAATGCCACTTCAAGCCCAAGTAGTCATTGAACCTTTCGAAAAATGGGCATTAGACTTTGTAGGGACCATAAATCCTACATCTAAAAAGAAAAAGTACATACTTGTATGTACTAACTATGTGACTAAGTGGGTTGAAGCAAAATCTTTACCAGCTGCAAGTGAACAATTAGTGGTAGATTTCCTTTTTAATGAAATTTTTACTAGACTCGTTGTACCTTGAGAAATTGTGACTAATTAGGGGACTCAATTTACCTCTAATCTAGTCAAAGATGTTATAGAACAATACCAAATCAAGCACATGAAATCTACACCCTATCATCCACAGGATAATGGGCAAGTAGAATCTACCAACAAAGTCATAGAGCCCATTCTTACTAAAACAATACAACTAAACCACACGTATTGGGAAGACAGATTACTATAAGCCTTGTGGGCTTATAGAATCACCTGGAAGAATACAACAGGACATACACCTTACAAGTTGGTGTACAGGAAGCAGGTGCTTCTCGCCATAGAATTCTAGATCAAAACCTTTAGGATTGTTGATTAAGTTGGCATGAACTTAGATGAAGCCCACCAATAAAGGATCTTGAAGCTTAATGAGATGGATGAAGTTAGGCAGGAAGCACTTCAAAGAACCACCCTTATTCAAGAGCAGAGAACAAAATGGCATGACAAGTATCTCAAAAATAACAAATTTCAACCGGGAGATTGGGCCTTGTTGTATGACAGCAGGTTCAAGAACTTCAAAGGCATGTTAACTACTCATTGGTTGGGAACTTATTATATTGACATTGTCTATGATAATGTCTCAATCAGGATAAAGACAATTGACAAACATCAGACACCCCTACTCGTGAATGGGAACCAATTGAGAATTTATAACAAACCCTTGTCAAAAGAGGAATTTCTGACATGTGTGCTACAAAATTCAGATATGTAGGTGATCAGTAAGGAAGGATATCTTCCTATTGATCCAAATTGATTGATTGATTTATTTTTAAAACTTTTTTACATAGGGGTGTGGACTGTGTTTTTTGAATAAGATGAAGGTAACAATGGATTCTTACCTCATTTGTTTTACTTTCGCATTTTACTTTGTCAGTAGATTTCTATAATTTATTTTATCTTTCACGAAATTGCTAAAACATCAGTTTGTAAGCATCAACAATACTTTGTTTTGGTCTGGTACCAGCAGTGTTTCTCTGGTACAAACAGTATTTATCTGGTACCATAAATTTTGTTCTACTCCGGTACCAGTTGTGATGATCCTCCTTATTACGATGACGAACCTCATATAACAAGTGCAATTTTTATTTCTTTTTATGTGTGTGCATGCGTGTACAAGGGAAATAAACACAATCGACTCTGCGTCGCCACCCGATGATGAACATGATACATACAACGACGAACACAACATGATGACCTAAGATGCACGTCAAGTATCTACATGCAAGAAACGACAATCGATCGACAAAAAGTAAGACTGACTACGCGCCCATCCTACCCTACAATGGTTAGGACCTCCAAGACACATGAGCAATGCTCAGGCCCAAATTCCCATCGATTTCAACCATTTAAGGTCTCAGGGCTGGCGACTGTTTTGAGGAACATGGAGGTGTCTACATCTCGCCCGACATAAGTAGACCCAGCCTACTAAGCTAAAGATAAAAACATGATCATCAAGATCACAGTCAATAGGGTTATCCAATTAATGCAATTTGCGAAAGTGGATCATTATTAACACATTTAAATTACTCACTACTAGTACAGTATTGCGTTGGAAGTGTAGTTTAAATCACACTACAAGGCGAAGACAATTAATGCAGCAAGTCTAACCTTTAATTGGTTTCGACTTTAAAAATATAAATAACAATATTTCTCCCTACAATCAAGTCTAGACTATCAAGGTCAACATCCCAACTGACATAACTTACAAACTACTCCTGGCAACTTTTAAATCATAATCTAATCATGTAACCATTCAATTTTAACAATTTAACAATAGAAACTTTATACCATATTCAACAGAACATTATTTTCAACATTACTCATCATTACCAAGTTTTACGCGCACACTTACGAAGTAATATCTTATTGAACTTATTTCAAGACATTACATTGTATATGTTATCAATGGTAATGAAATTTCAACATCATTACCATACAATAATAACCAAATTACATTTTATATTACAATAACTCAATAAAATGATGACCACCTTGCACCTTATATATTATTGTAACCATTACATTGACATTACCATAAAAAAAAATAACATTGAATTTTTAACCTTACCATAATCATTAGTATTAATCCTCAAGATGCACAGTGCGATCAAGAAGAGTTAGAGAATTTTCCAAACAACTACGCAACCCAGAAACGGTAACTGCGTGAGCATTCTTGTAACTCATGGGCAGCTACAGATTAAATCTCACACACTTAAGTCAAACCTAAACTGTCAGTCCAATGTAAGATAGAAGAAACGGGTGTCCTTAAGTAAGGAAAATGCAGGATTCAGCACGAAATCCATCCTGACCATGGCAGTGGTTTTTTTTTTTGGTGGGGGTACAAGCCCAATGCCAAAAATCATGGGTAAGATGCAGTCATTCCTGGGCTAAACGTGGGCGTTTTGATAGCAGACACAGGCGAACGGTTAAACAGCTTGACCGTGCACAATTCGGCATCTCAATCAAAATTTTAAAAGAAAAAAGGGACGGGGGTGTTATCAGTCACACACCAGTCATGATTTAGAGGGCACACCATGGTATTAATGGAAATACACTAGTCAACAATCGTGCGCATTCCCCAGGAGAGTAAAATACATGCAAAACAAAACAAGGAGATGATGGATTTAAAACACAAAAATTGCTATCAATGTAAGGTTTTGAAGGGTTGTGGGTGTGCATTGGGAGACCAGTTATCATTGGGTAGAACAGGCATAAACCTTACCAAACGCCAAGTCAGATTCGAACCAAAGTATGGGAAGACACGGCTAAATACAATTAACACTTTATCAAGTATCTACGCATTAGCACACAGTACTAGTTTAGCTACGATTATGCCACCTCTAGGTATAAACAACCATGAAGAGTCAACGCTGAGGACATAAGGATCATAGTGTTAGAACCAAAAAAATAGTAGTTCAAATGCTAGGGCTAATGCTAAAGGTTTTAATTCTCCTAAATCGCATATTTGAAATTCATTTCTAACTACTGTAATTACCACTTCAAATGACCTATTAGAAATAACATGTCAGATCCATCGCTGGTGTATTATGATATTGTAGTGTGTAACACCCAGGAAATCACGATGTAATAACCATAAGGATCCAACCAAGGAACAGTAGAACCCAATCCAAATGCTGATCACAGTAAATGTAGGCAATCAATCAAATGGGCATAAGATCAAGACAGGATTCATCCATTATTATTGTGCAGCGATAACATTGCATAGGAAGGCCATCAAGAAACAATCACAGAATTTAGTTACTCATCTAATCTTAGACACAGAGTAAATTTATCCAGGCATGCACAAAATACAATCAATAATGTAAAACCACAAGAACGTCCAGCGAGATAAGAAGGCGAAGTAAAACGAGATAGAAATAGATAAAAATCATGCCGAGTTATAAAAAAAAAACTTGCCATCAAAAATTTCTGCAGAAAAAGAAATGCTTCAGGATGCAAGGAAACTTTCAATCAAGGACAACTATAGAGGCAGTCGTTTAAAGGTAAAGATGCAATAGATTAGTAGATATTTTTTTTTCATCGATTACCGAATTACAACAACTGAGTTAACGTTTTAACAACAATAAAATCATAATCGCCGAAGTAACTAAATATGCATTCTACTCTACCAAATAAAAGGGCATACCATTGCCTTATCGCCTGCCTCGAATGTCGTCTGCGCTTTCCGTGCCGCTAACACTCGTCGACCATGGAGACTACACCGGTACCTCCCAACAAACGCTAGGGGTACTCTGCTTCCCCCGTAGCCCCTCGAGCCGCAATGGGGCCACAAACTATCCAGATGGTACGTCTAGCTCCCATCTCGCCTCACAAGGGTGAGCTACCACTCCTATCCGAGCTGGGAAATCCCAACTCCCCACAAGTAAATCAGTCAAGTCACTAATCTGACAACATAACGTTACGCTAACAGTCCATCCCCTACTTCCTCCTCCTTCCTCTCTTTTATAGAGTTTTAGAACTTCCAAACGTTCCCTAAATATCATTTAATTTAAGTTTTAATAAAAATCTTCTAATAATTCTCCTTCGTACAAGTGTCGTCCATCCCCCACTTTCCTCCAATAATTATTTTCTTTAATTTATTAATTTTTCTTATTCCCTCACCCACCTAGAGTTACTCCGATTTTTACTCCTAGGTGTCCCTAGATTCCCTTACAAGTTTTAAATACTTTCCCTAAAATGAAGTTGTTAATTTAGTTCAATTTAGAAGGTTCTTAATTGCAGATTCTTTACTAAGTTGACCTCGCTTTTTACCATAAGTTCTCTTCTTTCCATTTTTAAGTTACCTCCATTCCCTAGTTTCCTTAAAGTTATAATTTTCCTCTTTCCCCTTTTTATTAGAGCTAAAAATGGCAGTTGCAATTTAACCCCTTTTTCCCTTTTATTATTAATTCAGCATCCTTTTAAACTATCAAAAATTAAAAATAATTAATTTCTTCTTTATATTTTATATCCACATCTTTTAATTAATTTCTTACTCTCTTCATTTTACCCAAAAAATTTATGAAGACCAAAATTATTACTTAAATGGTTTTTATTTTAAATTATACTATTGTAAATTTTTAGAGATGTTTCCTCAAGGGTAGACAAAATTTTACCCCAAGCAAAGTTTCTGACTTAGGACTTAGATTCTGAACTGGGCGACACTTAATTAGGGGAGTTGTTTTAAAATTCCTTTAAAGTGTTAAATGTCTTAGGGCCATCTAGGTTCAACCCTCTATCATCATCAATGCGACGTGCCCTTCAGGACACACTATGTGCTCCAAGGGTGCCACTCACCTCTTTTATTTCTTTTGCGCGATGTGCCCTTCAATATGCACCACGTGCTCCAAGGGTTCCACTCACCCTTTTCTTTCTTCTGTGTGACGTGCCCTTCAAGATGAACCATGTTCTCCAAGGGTGCCACCCACTTCTTGACTGATTGGTAGATATCAATAACCCCTGGAGTCAACACTCCGCCAGGTGAACTTGTGGGAGACTAAGGGCTTCTAAGGAATAAGGCCCGCGCCTTATGGCGCGCCCCTTACAATCATCATGAGTGACTGTCATAGTCTTCCCTCGTGACATCGTGGGTCCTCTCAAACTAGGTAATCATTAACCTATAGTTCGAGCCACGACGGGAGTGATAGTAGTCTGTGGCAGGGGTGTTGTCCACACCTCTCCCTCAACCTCTCTGGTAGTCGTGTGTGACCCCTTTACTCCGTATGTGAGTCTTGTTGGCAAGCTAATGTCATCCTAAATCATCAACAATCATGTTAGACATGTCCACATCATATCATCTAATCAAATGTACTAAAATCATAGTAAAATAATCAAACCCCAATAGCACACTACCTGACTCGATCCGGACTCCAAGGGTTTCATTGATGTCTTTACATCCTCAAGGTCCAAAACCCTGCACACTCAGTAAAACCGAGTCAGTAGCACCTGTCTATGTCAATGCAGTAAAACATCATGTCATCTATCATAATGCATCATAATCAAGGACAAATGTTTTAATATCATAATAGTCTGAATCACTTGCGAGCAAGTGTCCTAAAAGAATAAGTTTTCTCAGTGCGCCAGAGTGGGATGTTACATACACCCCCTCTTGGTCTAAACTTCGTCCTGAAGTTTCTCGGTATAAATGATGAAATAAGTGTATCACAGTATCATATGTCTATCTATCAAACAAAAATGGAAATTGTTGGAGCATATCATAGGCGTCCTCCCAGGTCGTCGAGTGCAGACTATAATTGTCCCACTGGACCTTGACCTGATCTACCATTCGACATCGTAAATATCAAATGCGATGATCTAATATGCAGACCAACTCAGCCGTGAATTCTCCCTTGTCCAATACCTGCAAGGAAATCATGTCAATCACATCTGGAGGATCACTAATGTAATGTCTCAAAACAGAAACATGAAAAACATCATGCATACGCCTCAAAGAATCAGGCAAGGCTAGTCAATAGGCTATGAGCCCCTTTCTCTCCACAATCTTGAAAGGTCCCATGAACCTAGGAGAGAGTTTATCTCCCTTACCAAACTTGATAAAACTCTTATATAGTTTAACCCATAAGAAGACTCGATCGTCGACCTCGTAACTACGGTCGACTCGGTGTGCATCGACATAACTCTTCTGTCGATCCTGCGCTTCTTTAATCCTTTGTCTTATGGTTTGTATTTGCTCTTCCATTTCCTGGATTGCTTCTGGTCCAACCAGGACCCTATCCTCAAGCCAATCCCAACTCAAGGGCGTCCAACATGGTCGCCCGTAAAGGAACTCAAAAGGCGCCATCTTAATGGTGCTCTGGTAACTGTTGTTGTAAGAAAACTCTACTAGTGGAAAGAATTCTTCCCAATGCTTTTGTTGGTCCATAACGTACATGTGAAACATGTCCTCCAAGGTTTGGTTCGTTCGTTCGGTTTGATCGCCAGTCTCCGGGTGATACGCAGTACTAAAGTTAAGTTGGGTTCCCAAGGCCTCTTGGAAACTTGTCCAAAATCATCTGGTAAACACCAATCCTTGATCGGATATAATCCTCTTAGCCATGCCATGCAGCCTTACAATCTCATTGATGAAAACTCTAGCAATGTCAGGTGCCTGATACGTCGTACGCATAGGAATAAAGTGAGCACTCTTCCTCAGAGTGTCTACTACTATGAGAATTGAGTCATGTCTCCTCATTGTCAGTGGCTATCCAACAATGAAATCCATCAAAATAACCTCCCATTTCGATTCTAGAATAGAGTGCAGTTGTAGTAATCCCGTTGGGTGTCTATGTTCAGCCTTTACCTGCTGACACTCTAGACATCTGGTGACATAGTTGACTATGTCGGCCTTCATTCCCTTCCAAAAGAATAAGGGTGTAAGGTCTGCCCTCATCTTCGTGACTCCCGGGTGAGCCATGTAAACTTCTCTATGAGCCTCGCTCAGGATCAACATCCTCAACTCGTCGTTTGGTAGTACGTAAATCCAACTTTTAAACCTCAATAACCCATCACTATCAAAAGAAAATCTCTCATATCATGGTACCATCATTTTGTTTTGTCTGATAAAACCCTCGACCTCTTGGTACCAGTCATCGTCACACTGTAAGGTGAGAATCTTCTTACGTAGATTCGTCGAAAGAGGCAACACCGAAAAGATGCGTGGTCTTCGACTCAAAGCATCCCCCACTCGGTTCATTGTTCCCTTTATGTAAGTAATCTCAAAGTTGTACTCGCTAAGCAATTCCGACCAACGTCGTTGTCATGCGTTCAGGTCGCTTTGCGTAAAAATGTGTTGTAGTACACAATGATCAGTCTTTAATTCAAATTTTCATCCAACAAGGTAGTGTCTCCAAACCTTCAAGGCATATATGATGGCTAATAACTCCAAATCGCGCGTCGCGTAGTTCTCCTCATGCCTTCTCAGTTTCCTCGACATGTAAGCAATCACTCATCCATATTGCATCAAGACTCCACCTAAACCTTCCTTGGATGCATCAGTGCATACCAAGAAGTCTGCGTCCATGTCAGGGACCTTTAGTATCAGTGCAGTTGTGAACAACTCCTTAAGCCTCCAAAATGCTTCCGTGCATTTCTCGGTCCAAACAAACTTCTTGTTTTTCTTCTCCAATTCCGTGATCGAATTTGCTATCTTCGAAAATCCCTCGAAAAACCGTCGATGGTATCCTGCTAAACCCATAAAGCTATGCACTTCCATGACATTCGTCGGTGCAGGCCATTCCATAATAGCCTCGACCTTGGCTAGATCCACGGTGATACCTTCGCCAGAGATGACATACCCTAAGTAGTGAATCCTCGAATGATAAAAAGAGCATTTGGACAATTTCCCATACAATTTGTGCTCTCGCAGACACTATAGTACTAAGCGCAAGTGCTCTTCATGCTCCTTCGTCATCCGACATAAAATCAAGATATCGTCAATGAACACTTGTATGAACTTGTCCAAGTACTCACGAAACACCTCGTTCATCAAACTCATAAATACTCCTGGGGCATTTGTCAGTCCAAAAGGTAAAACAGTAAACTCGTAATGTCCAAATCTCATCTTAAAGGATGTCTTAGGGACGTCATCCTCCTTGATCCGCAACTGGTGATACCCTGATCGCAAATCGATCTTAGAGAACATCGTCACACCCTTCATTTGATCGAATAGATCATCAATTCTCAGCAAGGGATATTGATTCTTGATTGTGGCCTTGTTCAGTTGATGGTAGTCGATGCAAAGCCTCCATGATCCGTCCTTCTTTCATATGAAAATAACCGGTGCACCCCAATGTGACACACTAGGATGTATCAGTCCCAGCTCCAGCAACTCCTTCAGTTGCATTTTCAATTCTTGTAACTCCAGGGTATACATTCGATAAGGCATTCTTGCTATCGATTCAATCCCTGGTTTTAGGTCTATGGTAAACTCCAATTGCCTCTCTGGAGGCATCCCAGGTAACTCCTCCGGAAACACATCCACAATCTCTCTCACCACCCGAAGGTGTTCTATACCTTCCGCTACTCCCTCCTCATTTACCGCAAGGATCACATAAGGCTTGCACCCCTTACGCATACTCTTTTGTAACTATAAGGCAGAGATGAACCTCAGGGAAACTCCTTGGTTCCATCCTAGAATCACACGTCTCTGTCCCTCTTCATCAACCTAGCTCAGCCGTTTTGTCTTACAGTTGAGTATCGCCTTATGCGATTCCAACCAATCCATACCAATCATGCCATCATAAGATCCTAGGATCGTGACGTATAGGTTGGCCCTTGTCACAAACTCTCCCAGGTTAAGGGAAAAGCCCGTAATCTTTCCTCCAACCTTTTGTTTGGCAACCGAATCCATCTCTACGAAGCTAAAATCATCCTGTTCGACTGCCTTTACCTTAATCCTTTTTAGCGTTCCACCAAAAATGAAACACTCGGTAGCACCGTGATCTATCAAAATACTAAGGGTCTAGTTAGTGACAATACCTGTCGTCTCGAGCACAGTCGACCAATGCTCTTCCTGGCGGTTATTCACCATTGTGTGAATCTGATGGGCCTTGCCCATATCTCCCACGATAGTGGGTCCTGCTAATCCGGACGCTCGGGTCCTCTCCACAGGACAATCGTGCTAGTAGTGTGGCTCCCCACATGTCCAACACCCCTTCTTCGGCCCGGTAATACTGGTACCCAAAGTAGAATATGATAGCCCACCGGCCTGGAACCCTGGTCTGTTCTACTGAACAAGCCTAAACTGTTGCTGTTGTGGGCGACGTTGTTGTTTATGTTGTGGTCCCCGATAAGGTGTCCACTGCTGAGGCAGTGGTCGTCAAGGTTCAGTAAAAGTGGATCCCATCTGGAAGCCACAATATCCCGGCGTATGTCTTGCAGGTGTCTGGTGTCGCTGGGTTCCATATGAAACCTACCCTGCTAGTCTCGCTAGAGTCCTGGTCTGACCCCCACTGATAAGCTCCTCCTTTTTTATGAGGGCCTTCTGGACGACATCGTGCAAGGTTTGGGGCATCAAAATCCTAACCTTGGCACGTAGGGTGTCGTTAAGGCCGAACACAAACTTTTTGACCTTAAGTTTCTCTGTGTTAAGGTGAAGAGCATATCGGAGTAGCTCCATAAAACGGGCTTCATACTCGAGGACTGTACGACCTCCTTGTCGTAAGGCATTGAACTCATTGAGATGACGCTCAATGAATTCCTCTGAAAGGTACCTCTCTCGGAACCATTCCTCGAACAGTTCCCATGACACATCTTCGACGGACATGTTTAGCTGTGGTAGGAGCGTCTTCCACCATAGAAGAGCACTCCCCTTTATTTGAAATACCACCATGCAGACCTTCATGTTGGATGTATAATCGCAAAGTGCGAATCACATCGCCATGTTCTCCAACAATGCCTTGACGGTTGCGCCGTTAGGGGCACCAAAGAACTTGGGAAATTTGACCTTCTCAAGTTCACGGTGAATGCTACCAGTAACGTTCGGTGTGCGCGGCGGAACCTCAGTGGGTGTCAGTGCCCTGGCCTCATCTCTATCCAAACGGCTGATCAGTGCCTCAGACATGCACTGAAAAGATCTCATCATCCCGACTACATCCCCAACTGATATATGCTCCTGTCTGAGAACCTGCTCACCTCCCTGGGGGTTAGACCCCTCAGGTGTGGATGCTACTGGAGGTGTCATGCCTCCTCCCCTAGCACCCCATCATCTGCCTCCACGACGTCCTCTAACCATGATTACTTGCATGCACACAAGTCAACTCAATTAGCAACAGTATAATCAAATCATAACAATGAAAGTCATAGCGATCCCAAGTCGCGGGTTCAACCCTTTCTAATACCATATGTGACGATCCTCTTTGATACGTCGACGAACCTCATATAACAAGTGCAATTGTTATTTTATTTTTATGTGTGTGCACGCATGTACAAGGGAAATAAACAAAGTCGACTCTGCGTTGCCACCCGACGATGAACATGACACATACAACGACGAACACAACATGACGACCTAAGATGCACGTCAAGTATCTGCATGCAAGGAACGACAATCGATCGATAAAAAGTAAGAATGAATACCCGCCCGTCCTACCCTTCAAGGGTTAGGACCTCCAAGACAGATACACAACACTCAAGCCCAGGTTCCCATCAATTTTAACCATTTAAGGTCTCAGGGATGGCGACTGTTCTGAGGAACATGGAGGTGTCTACATCCTGCCCAACACAGGTAGACCCAACCTACTAAGCTAAAGATAAAAACATGATCATCAAGATAGCAGTCAATAGGGTTATCCAATTAATGCAATTTGTGAAAGTGGATCATTATTAACACATTTAAATTACTCACTACTAGTACATTATTGCGTTGGAAGTGTAGTTTTAATCACACTACAAGGCGAAGACAACTAATGTAGCAAGTCTGACCTTTAATTGGTTTCGACTTTAAAAATATAAATAACAGTATTTCTCTCTACAATCAAGTCTAGACTATCAAGGTCAACATCCCAACTGACATAACTTACAAACTACTCCTCGCAACTTTTAAATCATAATCTAATCATGTAACCACTCAATTTTAACAATTTAACAATAGAAACTTTATACCATATTCCACAGAACATTATTTTCAACATTACTCATCATTACCAAGTTTTACGCGCACACTTATGAAGTACTATCTTATTGAACTTATTTCAAGAAATTACATTGTATCTGCTATCAATGGTAATGAAATTTCAACATCGTTACCATACAATAATAACCACATTACATTTTATATTACAATAACTTAATAAAATGACGACCACCTTGCACCTTATATATTATTGTAATCATTACATTGAAATTACCATAAAACAAAATAACATTGAATTTTTAACCTTACCATAATCATTAGTATTAACTTTAAACATTATATTACATTAGTTTTACCATGAACAATAATAGCCTTGAAAATTAGCATTACCCTAGATATTAGCATCAACCTTAACATGCATTACATAATTGTACTGCAATTTTTCATAAGCATACTTCATGATACCTGTATTATTTACTGTATAATGATAGCCCATTTTTCACTTGTTTCTACTCAATATCATTATTTATGAGGAAAGGTGTATACCTGGAAGGATTTTCAGTGCGGAATGAGGTTAATATAGCAATTCTCATAACATACATTGCGATCGTACAATGGTATAAAATCTATTTGATGAAAACATTTCATGTCCCATGCATTACAATATTTAAATATTTAAATTGGAGACTTTGAGGATACTTGTAAATTGGATATCGAACATCTTCATCACTTGTCTCGGATGTTATAAGTTGTTATTGGCTATTATGACAAATTATTTAAATTTATGATGTTAGACAATGCGACTATCCTGGTAGCTTGTGTATATTGAGCTCTGCATATCGGATGTTCTCTGCAAATAATTTATGTTCATTTGCCTTCCTTTGTACAACATAACACATTGATATATGAGAAATAAGGGATCTTTCTCATATAGGGGTATTTGATATTTAAATTCAGTATAGGGGTTTGATTTTTTTTTTGGGTAAACAATCTTGGATTGACAACCATGGACAGTGCGTCTGACTGTACAACAATTCAGAAAATAATCAAGATGCACAGTGAGATCAAGAAGAGTTAGAGAATTTTCCAAACAACTACGCAACCTAGAAACGATAACTTTGCGAGCATTCTTGTAAGTCGTGGGTGGCTACAGATTAAATCTCACGCACTTAAGTCAAACCTAAACTATGAGTCCAATGTAAGATAGAAGAAACGGGTCTCCTTAAGTAATGAAAACGCAGGATTCAGCATGAAATACGCCCTGACCGTGGCAGTGGTCATTTTTTTTGGGGGGGGGTACAGGACCAATGCCAGAAATCATGGGTAAGACGCAGTCATTCCCGGGCTAAACGTGGGCATTTTTTCAGCAGACACAAGTGAACGGTTAAACAGCCCGACCGTGGACAATTCGACATCTCAATCAAAATTTTAAAGCAAAAAGGGACATGGGCGTTATCAGTCACACACTAGTCATGATTTAGAGGGAACGCTATGGTCTTAACGGCAATACACCAGTCAACAATCGCGCGCATTCCCCAGGAGAGTAAAATACATGCAAAACGGAACAAGGAGATGATGGATTTAAATCACGAAAATTGCTATCGGTGTAAGGTTTTGAAGGGCTGTCGGTGTGCATTTGGAGACCAGTTATCATTGGGTAGAATAGGTGTAAACCTTACCAAAGGCCAACTTAGATTCAAACCGAAGTATGGGAAGACACAGCTAAATACAATTAACACTTTATCAAGTATCTATGCATTAGCACACAGTACTAGTTTAGCTACGATTATGCCACCTCTAGGTATAAACATCCATGAAGAGTCAACGCTGAGGGCATAAGGATCACAGTAGTAGAACCAAAAAAATAGTAGTTCAAATGCTAGGGCTAACGCTAAAGGTTTTAATTCTCCTAAATCACGTACTTGAAATTCATTTCTAACTACTATAATCACCACTTCAAATGCCCTATGAGAAATAACATGTCAGTTCCATAGCTGGTGTATTATGATATTGTAGTGTGTAACACCCAGGAAATCGCGGTGTAATAACCATAAAGATCCAACCAAGGAGTAATAGAACCCAACCTGAACGTTGATCACAGTAAATGTAGGCAATCAATCAAATGGGCATAATATCAAGACAAGATTCATCCATTATTATTGTGCAGCGATAACATTACAGAGGAAGGCCATCAAGAAACAATCACAGAATTCAGTTACTCATCTAAGCTTAGACGCAGAGTAAATTTATACAGGCATGCATAAAACACAGTCAATAATGTAAAACTGCAAGAACGTCCAACGAGATAAGAAGGTGAAGTAAAACGAGATAGCAATAGATATAAAAGCATGTTGAGTTATAAAAAATAAAAACTTGCCACCAAAAATTTTTGCAGAAAAAGAAACGCTTCAGGACGCAAGGCAACTTTCAGTCAAGGACAACTACAGAGGCATCCGTTTAATGGTAAAGATGCAATAGATTAGTAGATATTTTTTTTTTCATTGATTATCGAATTACAACAGCTGAGTTAACGTTTTTACAACAATGCAATCATAATCGTCGAAGTAACTAAATATGCATTCTACTCTACCAAATAAAAGGGCATACCATTGCCTTATCTCCCACCTTGAATGTCGTCCATGCGCTCTGTGCCGCTCCCACTCGTCGACCGTTGAGACTACACCGGTACCTCCCAGCCAACGCTATGGGTACTCTGCTTACCCCGTAGCCCCCCGAGCCGCAAAGGGGCCACACACTATCCAAATGGTACGTCTAGCTCCCAGCTCGCCTCGCAAGGCCGAGCTACCACTCCTATCCGAGCTGGGAAATCCCAACTCCCCACAAGTAAATCAGTCAAGTCACTAATCCGACAACGTAACGCTATGCTAACAGTCTATCCCCTACTTCCTCCTCCTTCCTCTCTTTCATAGAGTTTTAGAACTTCCAAACTTTCCCTAAATCTCATTTAATTTAAGTTTTAATAAAAATCTTCTAATAATTCTCCTCCATACAAGTGTCGTCCATCCCCCACTTTCTTCCAATAATTATTTTCTTTAATTTATTAATTTGTCGTATTCCCTCACCCACCTAGAGTTACTCTGATTTTTACTCCTAGGTGTCCCTAGATTCCCTTACAGGTTTTAAATACTTTCCCTAAAATGAAGTTGCTAATTTAGTTCAATTTAGAAGGTTCTTAACTGCAGATTCTTTACTAAGTTGACCTCGCTTTTTACCATAAGTTCCCTTATTTCCCTTTTTAAGTTACCTCCATTCCCTAATTTCCTAAAAGTTATAATTTCCCTCTTTCCCCTTTTTATTAGAGCTAAAAACGGCAGTTGCAATTTAACCCATTTTTCCCTTTTATTATTAATTCAGCATCTTTTTAAACTATCAAAAATTAAAAATAATTAATTTCGTCTTTATATTTTATATCCACAGCTTTTAATTAATTTCTTACTCTCTTCATTTTACCCCAAAAATTTATGAAGACCAAAATTATTACTTAAAGGGTTTTTATTTTAAATTATACTATTGTAAATTTTTAGAGATGTTTTCTCAAGGGTAGACAAAATTTTACCCCTAGCAAAGTTTCTGACTTAGGACTTAGATTCTGAACTGGGTGACATTTAATTAGGGGAGTTGTTTTAAAATTTCTTAAAGTGTTAAATGTATTAGGGCCATCTAGGTTCAACCCTCTATCATCATCAATGCGATGTGCCCTTTAGGATGAACTACATGCTCCAAGGGTGCCACTCACCTCTTTTATTTCTTTTGCGCAACGTGCCCTTCAGGATGCACCATGTTCTCCAAGGGTGCCACTCACCCTTTTGTTTATTCTGTGTGACATGCCCTTCATGATGCACCATGTGCTCCAAGGGTGCCACTCACTTCTTGACTGATTGGTAGACATCAATAACCCCTGGAGTCAACACTCCACCAGGTAAACTTGTGGGAGACTAAGGGCTTCTAAGGAATAAGGCCCCCACCTTATTGTGCACCCCTTACAATCATCGCGAGCGACTATCGTAGTCTTCCCTCGCAGCATCGTGGGTCCTCTCAAACTAGGTAATCTTTAACCTACACTTGGAGCCATAACGAGAGTTTTAGTAGGTTGTGGCAGGGTTGTTGTCCACACCTCTCCCTCAACCTCTCTGGTAGTCGTGTGTGACCCCTTTACTCCATATGTGAGTCTAGTCGGCAAGCTATCCTCATCCTACATCATCAACAATCATGTCAAACATGTCCACATCATATCATCTAATCAAATGTACTAAAATCACGGTAAAATAATCAAACCCCAATAGCACACTCCCTGACTCGATCCGAAGTCCAAGGGTTTCGTCGATGCCTCTGCATCCTCAATGTCCAAAACCCTGCACACTCAGTAAAACCGAGTCAATAGCACCTGTCTATGTCAATGCAGTAAAACATCATGTCATCTATCATAATGCATCATAATCAAGGACAAATGTTTTAATATCATAATAGTCTGGATCACTTGCGAGCAAGTG
>SNQJ01S0048743.1:68089-98340 GCA_010110895.2 Picea sitchensis
ATCACAGTAAAATAATTAAACCCCAATAGCACACTCCCTGACTTGATCCAGAGTCCAAGGGTTTCGTCGATGCCTCTGCATCCTCAAGGTCCAACACCCTGCACACTCATTAAAACCGAGTCAATAGCACCTGTCTATGTCAATGCAGTAAAACATCATGTCATCTATCATAATGCATCATAATCAAGGACAAATGTTTTAATATCATAATAGTCTAGATCACTTGCGAGCAAGTGTCCTCAAAGAATAAGTTTTATCAGTGTGCGAGAGTGGGATGTTACATGCCTATTGGCAATGGGGTAATCTACGCCAGAGAAGTCCTGTGTTGGTCTAGTACCAGAAGTATATCCTTATATAGTACTATACGGTACTGAACACACATGTTGGAAAGGGGGTAATTTGTTTGGGGAAGGTATGTCTCTCACTAAATATCACAACTACCCCACTAGAGTACTGAACAGGCTTGCTGGGACTGGGTTCTGGTTGAGAAATGTCTCATTTATACTTGTTTGATTGAAAAATTCACTTGTGTCATTTAAAAAATGAATACTACAAGAAAATGTCACTGTTGACATTTCTAATATACAAACTCCATATTAACAAACAAAATGAATGCTACAAGAAAATGTCCATTTGAGAATTACCCTAAGTCAATTTTACCGGTCTTACATCTAAATCCTACATTACCTAAGAAGGAAACTTCTTAAGAGTGGGACCCTGACTAGGGAGTCTAATCTACTTATATAGTGAAATTTATCCATAATATCTAATGATAGTAAATCTTTGAAGCAAGTTAGGTTGGATCTGTTCTTATGGAAAAATATAAAAACCTCCATGTTTTCATTGTTGAATGATGTACTTGCCACTAAGTCATCAGAAGAAAGGCAAATTCATTTTTAATAAAAAATAGGGCATGGGATCATATGCTAGGTGATAAATGTACTTCTGGAATTTGATTTGGTTTCTCTTCTCTTATCAATTTTCTTCCATTGTGATACAATGTGTCAAATATTTTTGCATAAGTATATGGAACATCTTTGGCATGGGGGAGGGTCAAAGAGCCCTTTTTAGGACTCTTTTCCAAACTCACATCTCATCTTCAGAGACCATCATGTTCACCTTACAACCCTGCATAACCAGACACAAAGGAAGAAATTCAAAGACAAGAAAAAAATAAAGAAGTTTCATAAAGTACAGGAAATTCCAGTGGTAAGCCTCCAAAAAACTACAGCCTAAAAAGATGAACTTTGATAATCTGCAAGCTTCAAATACAAAGGCAATCACATATGTTGTGGGTATTGGTTATGCAATGGTAAAAGAAAAGGTAACATGGTATTATTTATTTTCCTTTGGTTATAAAACTACAATAGGTATGAAAGTGTATACTAGATCTTATGACCTTATTGTTAAAACCATGCACCTAACTTTTACTTCCCTCATACCCATATGCTTCACCTTAATCAATTTCCTCACCACATAAGAACTTGAAAAGATGTTGACAGAAAAATCACATCAAATGTGTGGATGTGGGTATGAACTGAAATGAGCATGCCCAGTAATGATAAGCCACGACCCTAAACCAAGAACGTGCTTCATCCTTAAGTAATCACAAATCTACCTTGTGTCATGTTGCACGATTCATCATCAAATTCGCCGCTTAAAGGTCCAATCGCCTATCCCAAACAAAAATGATGTTTTGCTACCAAACGTCATATTCCCATTATTACACTAATGGGAAGAAATGAAATGGATTATCTAGGTGGCGAAGCCATCCATATGAGCTTCATCTCGTCTTAATTTCCTTCGCAACATCTTTACTTGAACACAGCTTTTGAATTATTTATTCTGTCACTATTTTTCCTTTCCATCACCCATCTTTCTCCAGTTTAGAACCTACTCCTCTTTGCGATATCCAGTACAAAAACCCTTACACTCATAGTTGACTGAACTCTTACTCTACAGCCTGATTTACACTCACAATTTATAAGGATGGTTGTGAGTAGACATGAACCAGTCTTCCAAATTTATAGGGATACCGAGGAGTTACATCTATGTAAAGATAAGTATGCTAGAGCGAAATGGATGTTGTTTTTAGAAAAATTTATAGGTTGTGATGAGAGGGTATCCCATGCATTTATCTAGAGTTATGATGGAGAGATTGTACACATAGGCAATCTGCAGCTAACAATCAATGAAACAACTTTAAGGGAGGCCACAAGATTACCTAGCAAAGGAGCCAAGTATTTCAAAGGAGTAGGAATCAATAAGGAAATGTGCCAAATATTTCTATAGGAAGACTATCAACACCTTGATTGGAAAAACGAGATTTCTAGAAACTATATCAAGGAAGAATATCATCCAATGCTTGCTAGTCCTCAACAATTCCTCACTTGTGAAGGCAGGTATGTTGTAACTTTCCTATATCATCTTAGTCTTTTGTTTCACTTTGAAGGAGGTCCTGAAATTGAATTTCCATACTTTCTATGGATGAACCTGAACAATATGGCGAGAGGTGTCAAATCCTTATCTAAAACTGAGAAGACTAGTATTTATCATTAGGGTCTTATCAAAATGCTAGTTATACATGATATCAGGAAGAAAGGATTTAGTTGGAAAAACCTCATCACTCAACACCTTCCCATAGAAAATGAACCTGTAGAGGAAGCCCAACCTGCTCCAGATGAAGACAAGGAACCTAGGGAAAAAAAGGGAAAGAAAGAAAAGTTAGCTACATCATCCTCCAAAGCAGTGAGCCAAAACGATAAATCTAATAAACAAGTAGGGCCCTCTTCCTTAGTTAATAAGACTCTTAAAAGTCAATAATCAAAAGGAAATTCTGAATTGGTAGAGGAGATCTCAACAGTATCGCTTGAGGAGAAGGGTCATAAGTCAAAACCCTTGAGGAAATATAAGAGTAGCTCAAAGAATAAAGATGAACAGTCCATAGAACAATCTTTTGTAACCATTTCATAGAAAGAAAAGAGGAAAAGGAAACTTGTTAGCACTCCTGATCCATCACCCCCTTATAAAAGAACCACAAGGAGCATGGAAAAGAAATGAAAAGAAGTTTTCATTCCTCTTACACATGTAGAACCAATAGATCTTACCTCCCCTTCCCTAGACCTACCAGTCTAGGATGACATCCCTAACTTAACTGAGGAGTAAGTTACTATTACTTTATGTGGGATGAGGGAGGAAGTGGAGAAAAGAGAACACATCCAACCGGAAACAATGGGGTCAATGAAGACCTTAACAAAATGATATATGAAAAAGAATATTTAGGAGCTACGAAAACAAAATCAGGAACTAAAACAAGAGGTAAATGAATACCAACAACTATATAGATATATCAAGAAGTAAAATGAGAAACTAAAGGCAAGCAACCAACAACTCCAAGATGACCATGAAGAGAATTCTAATAATCTCAAGAAGGTACAAAGACTCTTACAATACATTCGGGTCATAAAAAGAGAGTTGAAAGAGAAACCTCAGTTGTCAACATTATTGATCCATAGGAGTAAAGAGAATGGAGTCTCAAGTTTTGAAAAATTTTGAGTATGTTTCAGTTGCATGAGGACATGCAATGATTTTGGAATGGGGGAATGTTGAGCCTCTAAATTGGCATCCCCATTACCATATTATACTCCTCATTTATACCTTTTTGTCATACCTAAGCTTGGATAAATGACAAACAACACTACCTCCAACCACTTATAAGGTCATAAGGTAAAGTATATTTGAATTCATGCATTTTGTGGATTATTAAGCTAGGAGATTAAATATTTCATGAACTGATGTTTAAAAATGCCATGTATAGCCTTTGACCTTTGGAAAAGTCTGACACTTCTATGTCAACCAAGCCATCCTATACTTATGCACCAGATCACCCACTGTCTGAATCTGGTACCAAGGGCACCTTCCATTCAGATCTGGTACCCACAAATCTTTCATTGTCGTGATCTGGTACCAACATTCACAGACTGTTCTAGTCTGGTACCAACCAATTGTGTGTTGTTCGGATCTGGTACTATATACCATATTTCACCTGTCGCGATCTGGTACCAATACAAGAAACAAAGTATGCCATGTTTAGCTCTAGATCATGCCTAAGATAATTGTTCAATGTTTATTAAATCATCAAAGTTTCTAGCAAGACTATGTTAAGCTAGTTTGATTATTGCTTCATCCTCATACACTTTGTGTCATGAGGATGAAGCTTAAAATATGTAACCAAATGTATAAATTTGGAAATTGTTGATCTGCTAAAGATTTCACCTCCTTGTGTTTCACGACTGAGACTATTTAAATAGTCATGGCAAGGATGGTGGGAGATATAGGGACATAACATAATACAACTTGTAAAGCAGCGTTTCATATTGTAGAACATATCATGAGTTTGAAGTTTAATAGAAGAATGCCATTTATTTCCATGTCTTGATCATTTATGAATGAATGTGATTTGAGTTGTTAGCATAGTCTAATTTTATGTTTTAATATTTGAGTAAGAGTGATGTCTGGATTGAAGACCAACAACTGTAGACTCCAGTCGCTGACCTGTTGAAGTGGCAAGGGCCCATTTCCCAACATAGGGAAGCATATTTGTATATTAGTATTAGAATTTGATTATAGTAGTGTAATTGTTAGATTACCTAAAGCTTTGATTTCTCTACTTGATTCATCATCTCTGACAGTTTCATATGTTAGTAGCACAATTCAGCTTAGGATTTTGATTACATGATTGCTTAAGATCTTTATTTACTCTGTTTTCGCATACACCCTGTTTCGGTTCTTATGGATTCGATTTCTCTTAGTGAACATAGATGTTGGCATCACTAGTCAAGCATATGTGGAAAATAACTAGTGAAGTTCACAATACATTATTTTGAATCACATCATACCTAATATACTAGATATTGAACTACCCATGCTATACCTTGATGATTGATGTGTGATTTCCTTTTCAAAGTGTGATTGCATAGTTATCTTTCTGGGTCAGATAACAAAGTCGATATGTCAAAGAACTCCATCCAATATTTGCATGTTCCACAATGGAGTAGATATCCTCTCTATGAAGGACAACCAAAAGTGTGTTTCAGTTTGAAAGTTTGTTTTATTCTTAGTAGCATAATCCAGATTATTTCTATACTCATGACAATAGAATTACCTCCCTTACTGGTGTCTTGTAACTCTGTTGATTAAAAATCACAGATTGATAATTAATGAGTGCATTATACTAATCGTATAAGCATCACAATAGGATGCATGAAATTGAACACCAAGAGTGGTTACCCAATAGAGAATGGTCTTTGAAATTGAGAACACCAATAGGAGAAATGTGGGATTTATGAATCCCCTATTCCTCCGAGGGAGGGCTCTTGAATCCATCAAAGTAGAGCTATTACTCTCCTATTTTGAAGTATAATGTTGAATAACTCTATGGAAAATATTCCAAATAGGTGAAAAGATTTCCCTATGCTATACTTTCCCAATCTATTCTTAAGAGAACAAATGGATTCTCCAAGATTATTTGGACAACATAACAATGCTATGAATTTCTTCTATTTGTGCATACAATGGCCCTATATTTATAGAACCATAAAAAGGTATTTGATACCTTGCTCCAAGTGTGAATGGGAAGTCTTTTGAGGTACATCCAATCTTTTTAGTCATTCGAATGAAAGATTTTGGTTTGATTTGTGGGTGTTGTCTTCAATTGCATTACCCTTGAAGTGGTTGAGGCTCGACCAAATTCATAAATGTGTCGTTTCCACATCCGCATGAGTTTCTTCATTGATAGTCGCATGGGATTCACACTGTGTGCATTTGGAGTTGTTTTGGCCCACGTTAATGCGTGTGTGATGACTTTGTTGGAAGTGTGTGCAAATTTATAGGAATTTTGCATAGTTTTCATCAACTTGCTAGAATTGGTTCTATAAATATTTTAAGAATGTTGTATCTGTGCTAATTTTTTCTTCATCCATTCTCTGTATTGCTATGATAAATGTTTTGGTGATAACACACTATGTACTCTATTTACTCCTTGACTTATTCCATTATGTAATTCACTTAGATTTATGTAATTCCTTCCTTAGAAGTATGGTTGTATACTTCTATATCTACTTTGCACATGATGCATTACTTTAGGAATTTGCTAGAATTCTTTAGAATTCTTGCACCTTCAATACCTCACCCCTTGAAATTTTTTCATTCCTACCAAGTTTCTGCTGCACTATAATGATAACAATAATGGAGGTAATACCCTGAAAAATGTATGGTTGATCCTTGGAAATGTTCCCCCTATGTCCAAGTAAACGCTAACCCTCTCGCTATCAGAAGAATAACATTTTTACATGTCCATCCTTTTAGCATAGTTCTTCCCAAAACATACTACTTTATATTTACATTGAAAGCCTTTATAATGAATGGACCTTCACTACTTATTCTAGTTAAATAATTTTACTCTTGTGCCATTTTTTCAATGAGCACTCTAGTTAGCATAAGTGGATTTCTTGCAGTGGATTCCCAAGCCTTCATGGTTGCACCTAGACTCATACCTTAACATTATTCAGTCTTGTCCTTTTCACATATTGATACCAGGTCTAACTCTTTCATATACTAAAAAAAAAATATTCTTCCATATGAACTTGTTGTGCATGCATTGCCATGTACTACATATATCCTTCCTACCAAGCATCCACATCCAATGTGCACATTTTTAATCTAGAATTATTTCCCCAAACAAGGATTTCTTTAGGGGTTTTCTATGTTTCCCATCAAACCCAAATGTCTTATCAACAACTACTTAATCAACCAAATTATTTTTTTTGTATCATTTATTCATATTTAGTTGATCTTGATATCAACCTTCTTTAAAGAGGAATTGCAGCCATCTACATGACAAGACCCTTAGGCATAATCATACTTATGTTTCCTTCCTTTATAGAAATATTAAACACGAATTCATTCTTTCCCAACTGTTATAAAAGTATTTTCCATTCAGAAATATACTAGGTAGTTACAACATTAGATAGGGAAGCAAAATTTCGAAATCTAACTTTCTTTGTGCCTTAATCTAATATTGGTGAATAGACCTTTATCAGGGAAAACCTTTCCTAGATAACCTATCACTACTTCTTGAGAATACTAAACCATACCTATATGGTTACCATCCACCTCTATATGTTAAATCAACCCATCATATACAACTTTAGAAACAAATATGTGTACTTTCCTTTTAATATTACCAAAAATCTTCTTTCTTACTACCTATGGATTTTACCACTCAATTCACATTTTTGTGTGGTTATCCAGACTCCTCTGTCCAATATATTTCCTACAAGTTCATATTATTTTTAATACATTACTTCTCTAAGTGGTCTCTGGCCCATCCAGGCCTAGTATTGAAACTAGCGCTCAGATAAAAACTGTAACATACCCAACCCCCTCAGTACCCTTTTAAGGGATGGGGTATTAAATTTTTTCTTTTCATCAACCTCCTCAAATACATTTAAAAGGGACACACTCATATTATTCTTTCCAAGATATTTCCAATGACTGTATGTTTTTCCAATTCTGAGTTCCGGATAAAATTTTATGCCCCTTTAAAGTTATAGAATTTTCATTAACTAGATATCTTTGTACTACCACATGGAATCCATGTGGCTCCACATCACCTGATTTGGAACTGACATGTAGCCACATGTTATCCTCTAATGTAGATGTGGTTTCTATCGTGGAACCTAGACTAGCACCTACCATGCAATTCACTTGAAATCAATCCTCGACATTTTCTACACCCAACTTTGAGCTCCACATTCTCCTGATATCTACTCTTAACCAAAATTGACACATGTCCCTAGGTATTCACAATCGCAAGACCTAGGGATCTCAGGACATCGACTACCATGGTGTCAAAATTTTTCATTTCACAAAGTCCCAAAACATTCGATCCGAGATTTGTTGGCACCCAAGGAACATGGCCCCATCACAACAGGCCACCCATTCTAGCACGTGGCCCCACCACTATCTACCACAATGGCATGACACATGGTGTTAAGCCATAAATAGCGGTACATTACCTCTTAATTGGGGAATATTGCATTATTATTTTTATTTTATTTATGTTGGCTTGGGTCCATTAGTTGTAATTGTACCTCCTAGTATCCTATATATACCAAGGAGACATTTCCATTTGGGATCATCTTGTATTTGTAAATTTATTTGGTGTACAAGGAGGTTTCCCCCTCAAAGAGGATTATTATCTTAAATTATCTCTTTTTCAAGGTGTTGAGTACTTATTATGAGGTTTTTATTCTATTTTTATATTTGGTTCCTAACATTTGGTATCAAATCTCAAGGTATTGGGGGTTCACTGGTGCATACGAGACACCTTGGAATTTTTTCTATAACTTGTTTTCTATGATGTGTCATAAGGACCACCTAGGAGGATATTTATTAGACGGATCCAGGTACTTTTGTTTCAAATTTCAACTATTGAGGATTTATGTATTCATAGCTATAGCCTGCATAAGATCTGGTTCTCGAATCATTCTATATTTAGTCATCGCAGAATTTTCACTATAAATTTCTTTCTAGTGACATTTCAGAACTTGAAACTTAGAGGATATTCCTATAAATTATCAGAGTATCTGTGATAGAAATTTTAGCTTCTAGTTCATCCTACTTTTGGATATACACCCTGTGTAAGATAAGGTAGTTGACTAGTCCTATTAACTAGTATCAAATAGGTGTTCCGGGTAAAATAGTGATATATTCTTCATTGAGTATCCAAATTAAGTGATACTAGATGCATTGGACGGTGGAAAGTCTGTAGTATTTCTGGTGCAATTTTCAAAATCAAATATCATATATTGTGGTCTTGGAATGATTTACAAGTACACTCTACTGGAAGGAACAAAACTCAGTAAGGTGTGAGGAAGTTACCATAAATTCCACTTGGCACATCTGTTTTTTATCAGAACTGTGGAATTGCATAGAAGATGTATCAAATAACTACAGAATGCAAATTCTGACCCAAAAGGGCTGAAATTTTGGAGATACAATAGAAGAAATATTTTCTACAAAAACCACCTCCAAATCAGGGTTTAAAAGTGATACTTGGACAACATGCCACATAAAAAGGGAACTTCTACACCAAATAATCCTTCAGAAATTCCTACTTGGACTCTTCATGAAGGTGAAGAAATGTGCACAAACATAAATGATTTACAAAAGATGAACTACAAGGGATGATGGATTGAAATGAAGCTAAGTTAGAAGCAATAATGGATACTAAGATGGATGGTTTAAAAAGGGAGATCATGGAAGGATTGAAAAATTTGTTAATAGAGAGGCCACCTAAAAGTGAAAATGTATCCGATGAAATTCATGATGAGGACACAAGGAAGATGAATCAAGAATGGAGAAACTCCAACTTTGGGTTGAAAACCAACCACTTTCCTAAGATTTATATGAGGAAGTTTGATGGCAAGAATCCAATCACATGGATACTCAAGATGGAGCAGTGTTTTTATCTATATGATGTGCCACACACACAAAAGGTACAAATTGTGTATTTATATTTAGAACCCAATAAATTTGTGTGGTATTGATGGCTTTTTTCTTGCAAATTACTTGTCACTTGGAAAATTTTAACAGAATAAATGATAGCACACTATGAGGATACAAGGAGCAATACCTTCTTCATCCAATTGATAAATATCAAGCAAAAGAGATCAGTTGCGGAGCACATTGAGAACTTCCAAAGATTGAATATAAAGGCAATAGATATTCTATATGAGAACTTGATTGATCTATTCATAGGAACTTTAAAGGATAACATTCAACATGAGGTTCACATTTGGGAACCCAAATCATTCGAGAATGTGTTCAGGGTAGAGAGAAATGTTGAAAGTAAAAATATGTATATGGCTACTAGAAGGACCACTCCTAACATCTTTCGAGAGAATAATGTTCCTTATTCTAAAACACCTCAACCTACAAGGTTGACACCTCAACAATTGGAGGAAAGAAAAGAAAAAAGTCTTATGCTTTAATTGTGACAGCAAGTACAATAAGGGACATAAGTGTGGCGAGAAGAAATTATTCTACATATATTGTGAAGAGGAAGAAGAAAAATAACAAGAACAAGAACCATCTCAAGATGAAAACGTATAAGATATTTCTTTTGAAGAGTTGACTCCCACCATATCATATAATGCATTGGCTTGAATTAGCACTCCTAAAACCCTCAAGATAGAAGGATGTATCAAAAATAAAAAAGGTAATAGTCCTAATCGATTATTGTAGAACTCATAATTTCATTCACTATAAATTAGCCAAATCTCTCGATTTCTTTATATATCCAACGCCAGAGTTTCAAGTAATGACTGCAGATGGAGGAACTATCAATTGCTCAGGAAAATTCCATAAGATCAATCTTACTATGGGGGAATATGTAATGAATATTCTAATGATTTATATACCCATGGGTGGTGTTGATGTCGTACTAGCAATCCAATGGTTACAATCATTGGGAACAATGGCTTTTAATTTTCAAGAAATTTTCATGAAATTTTCATTAGAAGGAAAGGAAATTGGGTTAAGGGGTGTAACAGAGAAACACAATAAGGTGGTAATCTCTAATGGCATGACAAAATTATTGAAAAAGGGGCATCATGGTGTAATTGTGAAACTATACTCAATACATGTTCAAACATATAAACGATCTATTCCTCTAGATATCTAATGGATCAATGATAAGCATCCCAAAGTATTTGAAGATATTCACATAGGTATTCCACCCATTTGTAATCATGATCATGCTATTCACCTAAATATTGGGAGTGTTCCCACTAACATCAGGAATTACATATATCTGTATGCCCAGAAGAGTGAAATTGAGGATATGGTTGAATAAATGTTAAAGGATGGCTTTATTATACCTAGCCAAAGTTCTTACTCTGCACTAGTGGTAATGGTACTCAAGAAAGAGGGTTCATGGTGTATGTTTCCATATTATAGAGAAATCGACAAGATAACTATTAAAGATAAGTTTCTCATTCCCGTCATTGATGAATTTGTAGATGAACTACATTGAGAAATCTACTTCACAAACTTGGATCTTCATTTAGGGTATCATCATATTAGAATGAAGGAAGAAGATATCCCCAAAAAAACATTTTGAACTCATGAAAGCCATTATGAATTTTTTCTCATGCCTATTGGCCTTGCGAATGCACCTTCCACATTCCAAGGGTTGATGAATTCCATTTTCAAGCCCTTCCTTTGAAAATTTGTGCTAGTATTTTTTGATGATATACTAATTTATAGCAAGTCTTGGGAGGATCATGTTTGACATGTTGAAAGGGTGCTACAACTACTAAAGGATAAACAATTATATGAAAAACCATCCAAATGTTTCTTTGGGGTAAAGGAGGTAGAGTATTTGGGTCATATTGTATCTTATGAAGGTGTCAAGGTAGAACCTAACACGATTAAGGCCATGATGGATTGGCCAATCCCAAAACATTGAATAATCTTAGAGGAATTTTGTGTTTGACAAGTTACTATCTCAAGTTTGTTTAGAACTATGGAAGAATAACACACTGTTAATAACATTAACTAAGAAGGATGCATTTTCATGGACAACATAGGCAACTCAATCTTTTGAACAAATTCAAGAGGCGATGTGCAACGCTCTTGTCTTGACCACACCAGAATTCAAAAAAACCTTTATTGTGGAATGTGATGCCTCAGGAAATGGCATTGGTGTTGTTCTAATGCAAGAAGGAATGCCCTTTTCATTTGAAAGTCAACCACTAAAGGGAAAGGACTTACACAAACCCATTCATGAGAAGGAAATGATGGAAATACTACATGCATTGAAGAAATGACACCCTTACCTAATAGGTACACACTTCGAGGTCAAAACAAATTATGATAGTATTAAATACTTCTTGGAACAAAGACTATATTCAGAAGAACACCAAAAATGAGTGACCAAGATGCTGGATTATGATTTTTAAATCATCTACGAAAATTGGAAGAACAATGTTGTGGCAAATTCACTCTCAATAAAGGATGAATATGTTGAGGCCTTTATTTTTGCTATCTGAGTCATCCAACCTAATTGGATAATAGAGGCAGGGGATGAATAGAAGAATGATGAAAAAGTGTGGACTCTCATTCAAAATTTGTAGAAATATTCCAATGCATCAGATACATTTACATGGAAAAATATTCACTATGGTACAAATATATCTTATATTTATGTAAGAAATACCAACTCAAACAAAATTTACTCTTGGAATTGCACACCTCTCTGGTAGGAGGGAACTCGGGATATTTGACAACCTACCGCATGGTCAAGAAGGAATTCTTTTGTGATGGCCTTAAAACTGATGTTTAAAGTTTTGTGGTAGAATCTTTGGTTTTCCAACAAAATACGGTGGAAATAATTAAGACCTCGGGTATTTTACAACCATTAGCCATGCCAAGTCAGCACTGGGAGGAGGTTTCCATGGATTTCATCACAGGGTTACCGAAGCCTGAAGGAAAGAGTGTCATCATGGTGATTTTCAATAGCCTGACCAAGTAATCACACTTTTGTGCACTCTCTCACCCTTTCAAATCCAGTAGAGTTTCCACCGCATTCATGGAGACAGTTCAAAATCTACATGGAAGCCCAAATATTATTGTAAGGGACAGAGATCCCATTTCACTGGACATTTTTGGACATAATTATTTTCTTTTTTGGGTACTCAATTGACTCATATCTCATCTTATCATTCTCAATTTGATGGGCAAACCAAGATAGTGAAAAAATGTTTGGAAGGCTACCTTCATTTCTTTGTCTCTGATAAATGAACACAATGGTTTAAGTGGTTACCCTTGGAAGAATGGTGGTATAACACTTCCTTTCATACTGCAAAACAAATAGAACCATTTATGTTGCTCTATGGATATCACCCACCGTCCATCACTTATTCTCTAGAAGAAAAATCTAAGGTTCAACCACTGGAAGATCAGATCGATCATGGGTAAAACCATGAAGATGGGTAACACTTTTGCTTGTTTATGTGAAAAAAAAACTGTATTTTCACAAGTTCTTCAACTTCTGGCATACAAAAGTTTTTTTTTTTTTTAATTTAGAATTTCACTTTACAGTAAAAACAAAACTTGTGAAGAATTTTGTTATCTTTCCAATGAATATTTTTCAAATTTTGTTTATTAATATTTGATATGTCAATTTGACAATTGTTTAATAGTATGTTCCTTAAACATGAAAGGAATTATAATAAGTTATTTTTTCCTACAACAATGTATCTATTATTAAACTTATGTTTTTAAGAAACCAAATATACTGCAACAATCTACAGAGACTCTATTTTATTATGACTATAATTTTGAATCTAATGGATGAATATTATAATTTCTAGAATTTTTTTAAGTTGACCAAGATGAAAACGTTGCAGATTGTAAACACATTTTTTCCCACACCTTGCATCTATCTTAATTTTTACTTAAAAGTAAAATCTAAAAATACCCTTTTGAAGAGAACAATTTAAGGATTATGAATATAAAATTTCCATAATTTTCCACTATGTATTTTTAGAGATATGAATTTTTCATTTCACTGAATCATAATCTCACCTAAAAATATTATGTAGTGATTTTTTTATAAAATTAAATAAAATTAGATAAAAAAAATGATAATGAAAACAAATTATATCCATTGAAAGTAGATTCAATTTTAAAAATGTTGGTATCAATTCTGAAACTAAATTCTGAGTATTTGTAGGAGTTTGCTACCTCGAAAAATCAAGTATGATGGAGAGAATTTGCAGTTTCCTGCAAATAGTCTCATTTTCAAGTTTTCGGCTGAAATGTTCTTTCGGATGAAACCTAGTTTTTAACAGAATCCATTAAAAAAAACGTTTGAAATATGCTTACCAAAGGAAAATGATTCATTCAAAAAACATTGTACACGAATTTTGAGGGCATCATTCAATTTTACGTGCAAATTTTCGACCGAAAATTTGTTCGGCCAAAACAATTCCTAGCAATATTGTTTCGGCTAAAAAATTGCAGCTAAGAATTTTTTAGACCCAATTATCACGAAAGTGTTACCCATCTTCATGATTTTACCCTCATCAACAACAAGTTCTCCAACTCTTAAAGGAAAACCTAACCATGGCACATAATCGAATGAAATAACAAGCAAATCAACATTGTAGTAAAAGAAGTTTTGAAGTAGGGGATTGGGTATTTTTTAGACTACGACCATACAAATAGATTTCCCTCAAGCAAGCTAATAGGGATGATAAATTATCACCAAAGTATTATGGCCCTTATAAGGTGTTGCAACAGATTAGTACTATGGTGTATAAATTGGAGTTGACTACATATTTGTGAGTACACCAAGTTTTCCATGTTTCATGCTTAAATAAGGTTATAGGTGAAAATATCCTAGTTCAAACTATATTACAAGAACTTGAAGATGAAGGAGAAATCATATTGGATCCTGAAGTTGTCATAGACACAATAATTAACTAGCTGAGGAATAAATCCATTTCGGAGTATCTCATTAATTGGAAGAAAATATATGTTGAAGATTCCACTTGGGAAAATGAGTCTTTTATATAGAAGCATCCATAATTAATCAAGAATTGAAGACAACACTTGTCAGATGTAACAACCCTCTCATTTTGTTATGACAACAAGCCTCACATAACAAGTGCAATTTTTATTTTTATTTTTTTTGGTGTGTGTATGTAGAAGGTTAATAAAGACTTTATACTCACGTCGCAACACAATGATGAACATGATGCATGCAAATTACGCGGCAACCACATAGCGATCTAACATAAAGCACATCAAGCAACTGGAAGCAATGTACGACACTCAACTGACGAAGACTAAGAAAGACTACTCACCTGTCCTACCCTGCAGTGGTTAGGACCTCTAGGACACATAAGCAACGCTCAACCCTAGGTTCCCACTGATTTGACCATTTAAGGTCTCAAGGATGGTGACTGTTATAAGGAACAAGGAGGTGTCTACATCCCCCTCGACTCAAGCAGACCAAGCCTACTAAGCTAAGGACAATCATCCTAAAAACGCCACGCACCCAAACAATTACACAAGCAACTAGAATCTCTTATAGCGAGCAACCAAGCACATTAAATAGTTACAAGACCAAGTATGAGCAATAATTAGAATGGATGTCAATGCCTTCAACGGGAAGCGCAAGCAAGAAAAACAACTTCGCCAATATCCCGATCAATCGTCGAGTCAAGCTAGTCAATAGTTACCATTTGTTTTAGTCATTTAACACTAGCCCATCTTAGCATGCCTAAATACAAAATATCATTAAGGTACAATCTAAATTTTCCTTAAAACAGTTTCATTTGTGCAATTTTAATTTTACAACTGTCATCAGAGTACCATCTAAATCAATTTGCCTTAAAATATTATTATTTGTTATAAGTATTCTATTTTAAAATCAATATCTAATAATCATGTAGATATATATAACAATGTCCAAAGAAATAGATTATGTACATCTTAACAACCTTTACACAAAAATTCCTTATCCCACTAATAATAATAATGGTAATAATAATAATAATGATTGTTATTATTATTATTAATAATAAAAGAAAACACTTCATTACTCTAAATATAATAATCATTTTAAAAAAACTTAAACCATTTCATAACCATATAATGATATCTCAATAAAAATTCTATAATATTCATACACTTCATCCACTCTGAATAATAAAAAAATCTACACTATGATAGTTCATGTACATTTTCGATACCCCACATAACATGATAGAATAATTAAAAGTTAAAATAAAGGATATTATTAATTAAATTAAAACGAAGAAATGGGACATTATTAATTAATATAAAGAAGACCTAGTTACTTTTTGCTACAAGGAATATATCACAGGTTGTACACTACACACTTGTTGTCCTGAATTACTAAATTCAGCCGTCAGACTAAATCGTTGGAGGTGTTGTCGGAAATTTTTGTTTGGGGGTTTAAATGTTGGTAACACGAATAGAAGGTTGTCATGAAAATAAATGCTAACAATACAATTAGAAAGCTGTCACCCGTTAGGCTCACTGGAATTATTAAATCCTAAATTTCAGGTGAAATGCCCCAGGATCCACTATCTATCATTCACAAGAGAACATGCTATCAATTACACTAATAAGCAGATTGCTATAGAGTTGTTGTAGTTTTAAAAAAAACATTGGCTATGAACATCCAGCTAGAAATCACGTGAAACATTTAAATCGTTGACCATGTTACATAGCCCCCATGCTCAACGATTACCAGGTCACAAACGCCAGCCCAAAGAAAAACACAGGCTAAGTAAAACACGCCATGATGACAGATAAGATCGCAGGGATCTCCAATTTAGATATTGTATAGGTTAAGAATGAAACGCCAACCACAGAAAAATGCAGGCCAAAGGAATAAGTGGATAAAACATGGCTGGAAATGAAGGATGAAAAGTGGAGTTACTTTGCCATTATCAAATGATGAGCACACAGATCAAATTCACCATTAATTGGTAATTGCTCAGGGTTAAATTCTCCGTTAAAACTGATGAAGACGCAAAGTTAAATGGCCATTGTCAAAAGAGGAACATGCAGAAATGAATTCGCTACCAAACGATATTTACATGGTTAAGTTAGCCATTTAAGTGTTGTAGATGCAAGGCTAGAGTGGCCATTATCAAATGAGGAACATGCAGAAATGAATTTGCCAGCAAGAATATTTACACAGTTAAGTTAGTCATTTAAGTGATGTAGATGCAAGGCTAGAGTGGCCATTATCAAATGAGGAACATGCAGAAACGAATTTTCCAGCAAAGGATATTTACATAGTTAAGTTAGGTGTTTAAGTGATGTATATGCAAGGCTAGAGTGGCCATTATCAAATGAGGAACATGCAGAAACAAATTTTCCAGCAAAGGATATTTACACAATTAAGTTAGTCGTTTAAGTGATGTAGATGCAAGGCTAGATTCTCCATCATTAAACAACGCAGGGTTAATATTTTTCAGCTATCACATATGGAAATCGATGAAATAATATTTTTTTTTCATCCATTACTGAATTACATCAGCAGAGGTAATAAAAACCAGTCATTCCAACAAGAACCAAAACTCAGATTGAAGTTAAATACTTTTTACAGCTCGGAATACCAATATAAAAATGTTGACAACAGAAGGAGAACGCCAGGGCCATAAGGACAACTCATCGAAGGGATCGCATGGATTCTATCAGTCAAGGTGCAGAGAAATACACAACAAGGAATCTAGATAATCCATACACAGAGGCCGTACTACCAGATGCAAGTCAAACAATCAGGCAAGGACATCCACAGAGGTAAATGACTGATAGGTTCACCTTCGCTTCACCATCCTCACACAAAAAAGTTGGGCATTGCGATCCATAGGTCCTTTAACTCTAAGGCGACAATCGTATATCAAGCTCCTGGTCGACTGCACAGGCAAGGACTGGTGAGCTAGGGACAAAGATTAAACAACCTCAAGGTCACAATCAACACACAGGGTGGTCACGACATGTGGGAAATGAAGGTCATGGGAAATCAATCAACCAATCAATCTGCTAGGCTATAAAAATTTTAGTCATGAAACTAGACAACTAGTTTACCTACCCAATAAACAAGCAGATCCAAATCATAAATCCTACAACAATCTACCATTCAATGAAGAAGCGTATTGTTTCATGTTCGCCTGCTTCGATTGACGTCCCATGCCCTCTGTGCAACTCCCGCTCGTCGACCGTCGAGACTTCACCAGTACCTCCCAGCCAATGCTAAGGGTACTCTTCTTCCCCCTTAGCCCCCCAAACTGCAAAGGGGCCTCACACACTATCCATAGATTTTGACTAGCTCCCAGCTCGCCTCGCAAGGCTGAGCTATCACTCCTCTCCGAGCTGGGTATCCCAACTCCCACAAGCAAATTAGTCAAGTAGATATTTCTACAGCGTAACATTACGCAAACAAAAGATGATCCTTCATCCTTCTCCTTCATTCATTTTATAGAGTTTCGAACTTCCTTTCTTTCCTAAAATCTCATTTAATTAAAGTTTTAAAAATAAATTCCTAAAAATTATTCTTTGTACAAGTGTCACCCATCCCCTACATTCCTCCATTATCTAATTTCTTTAATTAATTAATTATCTCATTTCCCTCACCCACCTAGAGTTACTCCTAGAATCACTCCTAGGTGTCCCCAAATTCCCTTACAGGTTTTAAAGGCTTTCCCTATTATGAAATTGTTAATTCAGTTTAAAATTAGAAAGCTCTTAAATGGTAGATTCTTTACTAAGTTGACTCTCCACTTTTTCCCTTAAGTTCCCCTTTTTCCCTTTTTATGTTACCTATTTTCCCTAGTTTCCTATTTTTTTTATTTTCCCTCTTTCCCCTTTTTACTTAGAACTCAAAAAGGCAGGTGTGAAAATTAACCATTTTCCCTTTTCTTATTTAATTAGTACACTTTAATTTATTAAGGTAATAAAACAATTAATTCCCTTTTTAAATTTTAATCCAACATAATTTTTATTTTTATTTTATGAATAAATTAAATTTTCTTACTCCCTTCATGTTACAAGATCAAGTGAAGATCATAATTATTATTTAAGTTGTTTTTATTTATTATTATTATTATTATTATTATTATTTTATAGAAGACAAAATTTTACGACTAGCGTAATTTAGACTTAGGCCTTAGATTTCGTACTAGGAGAAATTTAATTAGGGAAATTGTTTTAAAATTTACTTAACATGTTATTTGTCTTAGGGCCATCTAGGTTCATCCCTATATCATCAACATCGTGACATGCCCTTCAGGACGCACTAGGTGCTCCAAGGGTGCCACTTGCCTCATCTGTTCCCTTGCGCGATGTGCCCTTCAGGACGCACTACGTTCTCCATGGGTGTGACTCGCCTCAATATGTTTCCTTTGTGCGACATGCCCTTCAAGATGCACCACGTTCACCAAGGGTGCCACTCACCTCTTGACTGACTTCGTAGACATCAATAACCACTGGAGTCAACACTCCGCCAAGTGAACTTGTGGGAGACTAAGGGCCTCTAAGGAATAAGGCCCCCACCTTATTGTGCGCCCCTTAGAATCATCATGAGCAACTTTCACAGTCTGCCCTCACAACATCGTGGGTCCTCTCAAACTAGGTAATCATTAACCTACAGTTCAAGCCACGGAAAGAGTGCTAGTAGGTTGTGGTAGGGTTGTTGTCCACACCTCTCCCTCAACATATTTGGTAGTCATGCGTGACCCCTTTACTCCATATGTGAGTCTAGTAGGCAAGCTATCATCAGCCTGCATCATCAACAAATCATGTCAGAACATATCCATATCATATCATCTAGTCAGATGCACTAAAATCATAGTAAAACAATCAAACCCCAATGGCACACTCCCTGACTCGATCCAGAGTCCAAGGGGTTCCATCGATGCCTCTGCATCCTCGAGGTCCAAAATCCTACACACTCAGTAAAACCGAGTCAATAGAACCTGTCTATGTCAATGTTGTAAAACAACATGTCATCAACCCATAACGCCTCATAATCAAAATCAAAAGTTTTAATAGCATAAAAATCCGGATCACTTGCGAGCAAGTGTCCTCAAAGAATAAGTTCGCTTAGTGCACCAAAGCGGGATGTTACATCGAAAGGGGAGGGGCATGTTAATCCCTAAATAGTGAAACATTACCCCTTAATTGGGGAATATTACATTAGTATTGTTATTTTATTTATGTCAGCTTGGGTCCGTTAGTTATAATTGTACCTCCTAGTACCCTATATATACCAAGGAGACCTTTTTGTTTTGGACCATATTGTATTTGTAAATTTATGTGGTGTATAAGGAGGTTTCCCCCTCAAAGAGGCTTATTATCTGAAATTATCTCTTTTTCAAGGCGTTGATTACTTATTCTAAGGTTTTTATGCTATTTTGATATTTGGTTCTTAACACATGGCACCCATTTTTCCTATGAAGATATTCCTAAAAACTCCAAAATGAGGTGACACATGGCACCATCAATGGGTGACACATGGACCTCTCATGTTAGGACATGTAGGTCATTTTTCATGCAACACGCCACCACCGGGTAATAGTGGACAACGAGACCTCAACTCCTTACCGATCTCATGAAACTAAAAACTCCCCATGGTCCATTGTCCGAGGATTATGTCGGCTCTTATTTATTTTACTTCTTCTTGGGATGACTCAAGTTTGGATCTCAACAGGTTTCCAACAAAACCCTTAAAAACTATCGGCCCTCCTCGTAAACCAAAAGGCAACGCTGCACACAGGAATCATAGTGTAGGGTCACCCGAGCTAGATTTGATGGGTGACTGTAATACTCAATTGTTTGCAGTCTAGGAATGAATGGGGATATGTGGTTGTGTTCTTTCTTCCTTATGCATCATCCTTGTTAACTAGTCAATTACTTATATGATTTATTTGTCTTTAATTCTATACATGCATTCTTATAAATATACTTTAACCATTCATCAATAAGCTAATGATCAACAGAAAGTAAATCATTCATTAACAATCACACATAACACAAGTTTTACCGTGGTTCACCTCCTCCTACGGCTATGTCCACAAAGATCTGTCTTCTCTTCTCTTTTATGTATTCTGTTGCAAAATATTGCACTACACACATTACATCTTCAGTAATACAATCAATATTGAGGGTAAGAACCCTCTGTGAGGAAGACTGGATCACACCAGGCTCCTCGACCTGTGACCTAACTCTCAAAAACTAACTTATTTGACTCTTCTGCAAGACTTATTACAATCAACAACCCACAAAATCATATTAATCAACTCTCTTTATTATGATATATTCTCCATTATCCTCTCTCTTTCCTAGACCTCTTAGGTCCTTATTTATACTATTTTATCAGCTTATAGCCTTTACAATATTGTCAAAAACCCTAACCCTATCATGGTTAGGATTTTCCTCTTGTGTGACACGTTTCTTTTTCTCTTGCATGTTGCTTATCCATTTTTTTTTGCATGATCCTTTCTTACCACCTGTTGCACGCGCTCCAAAATTAGGTATTACTTTCCAAAAATAGGTCTTTCCCAAAACAAATCCTTCTCCAAAAATAGGCCTGTACCCAAAATAAAATTACTTCTCAAAATAGGTCTACACCCAGCGGGCCCCCAACACTAACATGTGGCCTATCTCCAGCCACTTAGGTGGTGTGTGCTCCTTGTACAACATTTTCCTAACTATGGAACTTCACTTCTAGTTCCTTTCCTTTTTCCCTCATCTACACAACTTTGTCTATTAACGCCTCTACTATCTGCATTGTTATCTATTCCTATAGTAACATTTATCTTTCTAAATGTGCTTGTACCATGATCGTTTTCTCTTCCTCCAGCTACGTAATCATGTGTTGCATGTTCTTGGAGGGGTTCCAATTGCACTTTTCTTTCTTTTTTATGTGTTTGTGTTGTCTTTAAATCTGTCTGCAGAGTCTTCATTTCCTGGGTTCCCTTCAACCACTCTATGATGCTCATTGTTTTTTGTCATTGCTTTAACTCTTGTATGGCATCGTTGATTTCCTCCTCTTGTTGGTCTAATTGTTGGACCTTTTCATCCTCTTCTAAAACGGTCCAAATATACGTAGTTATGTCAAACAACTCTGTGACTTCCCTCACTTATTTTTACATCTCTACTATATGGAGTGTAGATTGTTATTCACTCTGTTCTCCAACCTCAGAAGGATTCATGGGATTAAGATTTTTTTTTATCTCCTTAATTTCCTTCCTATATCCCTCAATCATTTGTGAAATAATTTTTATCTTTTCTTCTTTAGTCCTCTCGGATGCTTATGTGGTGTCTGGGATGTGGTTGTATACCGTTGTTAGTCCCTACTCTAGCTTATCCATGTGTTCTTTCTCATTATCTCTATATGAGTTCAGTTGGTTGCATGTTATTTGTAACATTTCGACGACTCCCCTACCCACCTATAAGTTAGCTGCATTCACGTGGGCTCTGGATTTCACTTCTTGCATTATACGGTCCTGGAGTTCGTATAATTCCTTGGTGGGCATTTGCACCATGACTACCTCAAATTGCTCAATTTCTCCCATAGGTTTCTGTGAACTCTCTTCATCCATTCTGATCATTTGGTGACTGACTATGAATGTGTCTCTACCTTGCACTAGCAATTGAACTATCTCCTCTCCTTATTTCTACGAAGGGGGTCATTGTGTCTTTTCATGTCACTGCACTTTGACTTGTGGTACTTCTTGACTCCATAATTGTTGTATAGTTTCATGGAATTCTATGATCTTGGACATGATCTCTTCTCTTTGTTCCTTTACAATGAAAACCACCTCTTCCCCCTGTCTAGTCCGTGATGAAATCAACCATCACCCTTTGTCACGGTGATGATTGGGTATTCCGTGATATATTTCTGTTTTTGTGCACCTCTTCTACCTACACTATCTTCCTTTTCATCTGTGGGGGTTGTGCCCCACTCATTGTAACCTATACCCTTTCTTGACCATCCTATGATGTATCCCCTTTTCATGTATACTGTTGGATGTCTATCCTTGGCACTGTTTTTTTCCTCCTTTGTCTTTTAGGCACTGTGTTACTTCCTGACGGTTGATTCCACGCTACGGATTTTATAGTGTTATCAATTGTACTATTTATTTTTGTTGAGGAACCTGCTTCATCCTTTTCCTTGGGCTTACTGGATTGTATCATGGCTGGTTTTATTGTCGATTTTACTACTGGAATCTTCCATTGCGTTGGCCAATCTCTGATTACCGAGTCAATTTCTTCCTTAGTGACCCAATATTGCATCTTCAACCATGCCTTATTTGGATCCCTTGTGACCTAGATTCACATTTGATTCCTTGAACGTGGCTATCCCTTCAGTTTCTTGAACTACCTCTGTAGGAGTGCACCACACATTGGTTGTGCATTGTTGTATTTCTTCCAGCAACATCACAAATACTGTGTTATTTTCTTGTTAATTTTTATTGTCCTTGGCCTGCCAAAGGGAATCATACCTAGTCGCATAACACTTTCCTTTCCTATCCAGGAAGGATGAAAAAATTATCTCCTTCCACCCTGCCAAGGCTATAAGAACGATGAGCCAAGAGTAATGGAACTCAATTCTATTATCCTGCACATATCTGCAATCCACTAAAAACGGGTTTAGGAGGTCTAGTGCCCAACTGAACATCACTCCTTCCGCGCACTACATGACTACGACAATGAATCCTCCTGCAGCTTCTTATTTCTTACATTTAATCAACATCTTACAAGACATAAGATTCTTTGAGAACCTTGTCGCATTGTCATTAATGTCTTTGAGCACAATGCCCCTATTTTTCATGTTCATATTTCAACAGGTTTCCAAAAAAACCCTTAAAAACTATCGACTCTCCTGGGAAACCAAAAGGAAACATTTCACACAGGATGCACAATGCAGTCTCACCCGAGATAGTTTTGATGGGCGAATGCAATACTCAAGTGTTTACAATCTAGGATTGAATGGGGATCTGTGGTTGTGTTCTTTCTTCCTTATTTATCATCCGTGTTTACCAGTCAATCACTTATCTGATTATGATATATTCTCCCTTATCCTCTCTCTTTTATAGACCTCTTAGGTCCTTATTTATACTATTTTATAGCTTATAGCCGTTACAATCTTGTCAAAAACCCTAAACCTATCATGGTTAGGCGTGTCTATCTCCTCACCACATTGTTTTTCCTCTTGCATGCTACTTTTCCTTCTTTTTTTCATGTTGCGTTCTTGCCACTTGTTACGCGTGCTCCAAAATTAGGTATTTCTTTCCAAAAATAGGTCTTTCCCAAAATAGATCCTTGTAAGCTAACTATTTATATTAAAATATAACGAAATGCAACATGAAAATGACTTAGTGAAGTAATACAAGAAACCATGAGTGATCTACACCAACCATGATATTCTCCATCTACAGAGTATGTAAACAATTTGATGAGGACATATTCATGTATAACTTTCATCTTAAGTATGCACTCATGAAAATCGAGTAAAAACTCAGCTGGCATTTCCCAATTTTCCCCTTTAAACCTAGGAAGGAAACCTTCCCATTCACTTCGATCATGCACAGGGTTTGGAAAACCAAATATATTTGAGAAATCACAAAATGTATACCTCTAAGAAAGAATCTTGTCCATTTCAAACTAGTGGATTCACCCATAGATTCATCTATTATGAAGTTGGAGTCGCCAGGTAGAAGATTGCAGTCAATCTAGTGTCCTGATCTTGTCTACCATCAAGAGCTAGATCTGATCATTGTCGTTCTCCCAGGAAAGATTTTTTCACTTCCATCCCTGGAAATGGCACCAAAAATGTTAGCACTGAGAGTCACACTTAGACTGTTGTAAGTGAAATCCCAGTACCCACCAAAATATAAATGGATTAAAATGGTTTGGGTAGGTGGATCAACAATATTGAGGAAGAAAGGGAGAGGGTAGAAAAAATTCTATAGAGGCATTCCATTGGGCATGGAGTCATAACATCCTACAGATCAACGACAATCAAACTATATATCAGAAAAAAGGATATATATTGATGAGTAGAAGCATGGTGAATATGAGAAAAGGAATAACATCCATTATACAGAGATCCTTTCTGCAATAGATAAATATTTTCTTAAACAATGAACAATGATTTAATGGTAAAGCTACAACAGATCCTTTGTTGTTCATGAATCCATCAATCAATGGCAGCTATGATACTCAAAACCTGCAATATATTCAAGCAAAAAGATAACAAAGAAACGGAAAAACACGGAAGCCAATCTGATAACAACTCTCATTAATCTTTACTGGCATAAAATGTCATTACAAACAGGCCCTTAGGCTTACAAATGAGCAACTAAAACTGCTCCTCCAATTCTCTCATCTCTTGGCTCATGAATCCAACCCTTTTCTCATCAAAAAACCTTTCATTTATAGTGAAATGAAAACCTTGGTATGTTACAATAGTCAAATACCATAAAAAATGTTGTTGCAAATACCACATAGAATTTGGTTTTTATTATGACACAAATATAGACATTCTTCATGTTTTTTTATATTGACCATGTGCATGAATTCTTTTTCATACTACAACCAATTTCACAAAGACACTTTATTCAAAGAACCACATGTGCAAGGCCCAATGTATGAAAATGATATGATCTTGTTTAGATAGAAAATGCCCATAAGTGTGGTGGAGTGGTATTATTGAACCATTGTATTCATGAATTTAGTGAAAATTTGGGATGATGATGGTCGACATGTATATTTCAAATATGTTACTTATGAACTAGATGATGGGAAATAAAGAAAAAATATAACATTTTTGACATCCCGGGTAAGTGTTGTGTACTTAAAGGGAACATATTCTTTCAAATTTCACTTAGAAATTTGACATATAGTTTTAAAATGTAAAATTCTACGTATTCCCTCAATTTTTTGTCATCGGGTATGAGTATGTGATTTCATCAAGTATTTTTTTGAAAAAACTCAATTATATGTTTAGCATGTCCATGTGGCATGATGGACAGACGAGAAATTTAGAATATGTAGGGATATGTTTCCCCTCAGTACTATACTTTTAATTGTCAATTTTTATGAAAACTATATCCTCCAACCAAAAAATGAGATCTATAGCCAATATTATCATTTTAACTAGGTTAGCATAATTGTTCTTATTACATATAGACATGGGTCAAATTAAAGTGAAGAAAAAACAATAATATTCAAGTAGTTTACTCCTACATAAGCAACTAAATACCATGATGTACATTATGTACAAAATTTATTATAAATGTTTGATGATCACTTGAAGGAGAGAAAACACATTACACTAAATCAAAACTCAATAAATCTTGGTGGTTATATTCAAGGATTACAGAAGTGCATTTTTATATCACTTTATGAACTTAGTCATTGTTACAAATATCCAATTACAAATAAGGTCTAAAAAGATATTGTCAAAGGTAACATACTTCCTACCTCATTTTGACCACAAGAAATTTATGGAGACCATTAGTAACATAGATGATCCATGTGGTCTACTTGAATGGCCATAGTTAAGTCTATAAGTGGGATAAAATGATATATTCGATCTCATGTTATGTTTCAAGGTACATCATTTGCTTGTTATTTTTGATATGTTTTCCATGCATTTAGAGATGACTACATTTGTTTTATTGCATTAGTCTAAAAACATGACACTTTTTCTTGATTTGATTATACAAAGAAACATATTCACATCTAGAGCCATCAATATGAACAATGATTTTTTTCAACACCACCAACCAAGTTCTCAAAAAAAATGAAATTACTTGTTTCTAATATGATTTTATTACTTGTTTCACACTACATGACTCCATTGACACTTATCTATCTATTTTCATGAAATTAACACCGCCTTTGACCTTTAATTCACCCCTAGATTTCTTTATATTTTTCCATGCACTTATCTTTGAACTAAAGTTATGGGTACACCCTCATGAATAAGGCACAAATTTTGTCTTGGTCTTGGTTTATTTCACCACACTTCATTTAATTTCTTGGTTCTACTAATATTGTCTTGAGTGTAAGTTACTACCATAATTCATATTCATGTGACCTTAAAGATTATATTGAGAAAATGTACTAGAACATAATCAAATATGTGGGCATCAAGGATATTATGGAAATCAATCCTAATGTTGATACATATAGGAAGTGGGTGGCCTATATATAACATAGTCATACATAATTAAAGTGAATGGTATATGTTAGTCAAGATATATTATATTTTATGCATTTATGCATTTAGGATATAGCACTTAATACCATGATTTAGTACATGTTCATAAGAAAACTTGGTCATTGAAAAATAGGAATATGACATCTTTTAGAACATTCTAAGGCTTATTTTGGACAATTTACTACAATATCTTAGCAGTAACACCAAATCAATCAATAATAAACTCATGTCATCTCCTAGGAACCTACTATTATTCTATATGATCATTGCGGTGGTTTGGTAGCATTATTTGATAACACTTTCCATGTATATGCTAATAGGGTAGTCATTAGTACCTAGTCAAAACATCCCAATGATTACACTTTAGGTGATTAATCATATGTAAAGTACTAGTAAAAAATAGTGGATGAACTTTACCATTCTACTAATGTTTAGCACCATAGAACTTCTTTATCATAGTATTCAAGTATCTAACAGATCATCTTGATGCAAGTACTTGCTCAAATATATTTGTAATGATGAGTGGATCCTTTCTTTCTCCTCAATAATTATACAAATATGATATGCATGGAACACTAATAAGTTTTAGCTTCATTTTCCAATAATAACGTCACCTCACAAAAACTACTTATCTGTTTTATTAAAATGTCTATGGTTCTTATCATCATCATGTCAAGAGGTCAAACATGATGTAATTCTTGAGCCTTTATACACAAGATCGTATAACATAGATTCATACATTACAAATTCCAGTGATGCAGTTGACTAAAGTTTGGTTGAAATATTCCTTTAATCCACTAGATTTACGATGATACTACTAACTTCCTCAATGCTAAGTCAAAATTCTATAAATTGCAAAGTAATTTTCTTTTTTTTATGAAGTGAGTTTCCTAATATTTGAAAAACTATGATAACTACTCAAATAGTGTGATAATGTTATTATATATGAACTTAATTGATTTCTCTAATATGTAATCTTAAACTCATTTTGTCTCTCCTTACTTTGTTTAATTCTATCAATTACAACTAAATTATTTTTTTTGATGAATTAAGTTTCCTAATCATTGAAAAACTATGATAAACATCCAAATATTGTGATAATGTTATTATATATGAACATAATTGATGTCTCTAATATGTAATCTTAAAATCATTTTGTCTCTCTCTACCTTATTTAATAATTTGTAACAATTGAAACATTGCACTCTTCATATAGCTTTAGGATGATACTATTAACTCCTTCAATCTCCTTCAATGCTAAGTCAAAAAAAATTCAATTAAAACTAAATTGTTTTGTTGATGAAGTGAGTTTCATGTAACTGAAAAACAATGAAAAACATTCAAATATTGTGATCTAATATTTATATATATAAACTTCATTCTTCTTTTTAATATGTAATCTTAAACTCATTTAGTCTCTCCCTACTTTGTTTAGGGATTTCTAACAATGACAATATATCGTGTTCACATTTTTATTTGAGCCATTAAAAATGGTCAAATAATTAATATTTCAAAATAATTTAAAATTAAATTGGATTTAGTAGCATGTCATCATACTAGTGTTTACCCACTCTTTAACATGTATCACATCCATTTAAAAAAATTTAACAATATTTATTTGGACATCATATACATATGTTAATTATCCTTTTAGTTGTCATAATTACATGAAATTTTACTCCTAGTCATTTATGTTTTTATTTTCAATTGTAATATATATGTAAACCCATAAGTGTATATCTAGTTTTCTTTGTGAGATCTATACTGTTGTAGGAAGTCATGCCAAATTTTCATTTAGTAAGTAAACATCAATATTAATTAGATTTGTGAATAAGGAAAATATGTTTTTTTTACTAATATCTTGAACTCCAACTCCTAATAATATAGATTTACATATTCTTTCTGGGTGTATTTAATGATAAAATAAAACAAAATACCAAAAGAAATAAAAGTTCAAGAAAATGTTAAAATAAATAAAATGAAGTTTAAATTTGTTTGTATACAGTGTAAAACTAATATAATTACATAATAATATGACAAAATATTATCGATCAATAATGGTTGAGAAAATATAAGAATAATCTAAATTGTATTTTAAATTAATTCTTAAAAATGTTAAAAATAGAAATAAAAATAAAAGTTTTAAATAACAATGTGTAAACTAATAAATATTATTTATTTTGATATTGAATATAATTGAATTATAAAAATATTAAATGAGAAAATATTCATTCAATATCAAATCAATGACTATCATACACAAAACCAAAGAATTGTTATGATTATGTTAAGTTGGATTAAGTTTTTACAATTATTTATTTTTAAGATGTAAAGGATTTGTAATGGATAAGGATTATCTAAGTGAGTTCTACTTTCAATTTCGAATTCAATTTCAATTGTTTGCTACTAGTTTTTTTTACAAATATTAATAAATAAATGTAATGTATATGTTCCAAAAGGGGTTAAAGGGGTTAGTTGGACAATCTTTAAAGGATTTATGATTAGGCAGTTACTTATTAATGGGTTAGTAGCATTAATAATGGATAACTATATTTGACCATAATCTACATTTTCATATTCTAATCAACCATAATAGCTAGGGTTAGTCATTAGGGAACATTCATGTTTAACTTAAATTTATGGGGTTATCCTCTTAGGGGATAGGGGTTTAATGGTTTGGTGGTTAAATAGTTTGAATGAATTAGGGAGTTAAAGACTTAAGGGTTAGATGTTAGTGGGAAATGACCTGATAGGTTAGCATAATAAAGTGGATATTATTAACTTACATTTTACAAAACATTAAAGTGTTTATTATATAATAAACATTTTAATGTTTTCTAAAATGTAACTTAATAATTAATGTGTTTATTATATAATAAACATTTTAATGTTTTCTAAAATGTAACTTAATAGTATTAATGTTATTATGCTAGTCTATTATCTTAGTGGTCTAATATATCTCACTGGTCTAATACTTAAGTCAATAACTCTCTAATTAGTTCACCCTATTATATATATAAATGAATTTTAAATTAATAAAAATAATGAGTAATACCTGAATATTACTAATTAAATAATTAATAAATATATTAACCTTCATTTCATTTTGAATTAATAAAATGGAGATAAAAAATTATTTGAAAAAAAATCAATTTTATAAAAAGTTGGTTATTATTTATTCAAAATTTAAATTTAAAATAATTCTATAAAAAATTACTAAATATTTATAATATAATTTTATAAAAAGTTGATTATTATTTATTCAAAATTTAAATTTAAAATAATTTTATAAGAAATTACTAAATATTTATAATATAATTGTATTTTTACTTTTTTTAATAAAAATATTATAATTTTTTTCCAACTCATAAAATAAGTTCTTAACATTTATAAAGATCAAATAAAACTG